>CM026897.1:333051-355002 GCA_015227895.2 Colaptes auratus | reverse complement strand
ATATGCAGAAGATTGACCATGAAAACCTTGGACTGGTTCTGCTGCAGGAGCTTCTCCAAAAGTTCAGTGAAGTAAAATATGACAGTATCACAGTATCACAGTATCACAAATGTTGGAAGAGACCTTGAAGATCATCGAGTCCAACCTGTCACCACAGACCTCATGACTAGACCATGGCACCAAGTGCCACATCTAATCCCCTCTTAAACACCTCCAGGGATGGTTACTCCACCACCTCCCTGGGCAGCACATTCAAATGGCGAACAACTCTTCCAAAGAAGAACTTCCTCCTCACCTCCAGCCTAAACTTCCTCTGGTGCAGCTTGAGACTGTGTCCCCTTGTTCTGGTGCTGGTTGCTAGAGAGAAGAGACCAACCCATTCCTGGCTACAATCACCCTTCAGGTAGTTGTAGAGAGCAATGAGGCACCCCTGAGGCTCCTCTTCTCCAGGCTAAACAACCCCAGCTCCCTCAGCCTCTCCTCACAGGGCTGTGCTCAAGGCCTCTCCCCAGCCTTGTTGCCCTTCTCTGGACACCTTCAAGTGTCTCGATGTCCTTCCTAAACTGAGGGGCCCAGAACTGGACACAGTACTCAAGGTGTGGCCTAACCAAAGCAGAGTACAGGGGCGCAATGACCTCCCTAAATATGAAGCCTTAAAAGACTCCATCTAGCCTTGGCTTTTCCGACAAATTGTGATGTTTGGTTTATGGATAGAAGCGACTCAAACACAGCTGAGGACATAGATGTGTATTTCATGTGCTACATTGCATTACACTTTTCCCTCACTTCTGAATGGTATGGAGATTTCAGTTTAAGAGTATAAATCCTGTTGATATTTCTTATCAGTTATGTTTTCCAGAAATGGCAAAAAGAATATTTATTTTTAATATCACAAATCAGAAGTTGGTTGTAAGTGCAAAGACAGGTTACTCACTTGGAGGTTGCTTGGAGGTTACTGCTACTTTAACAGTAAATAAATCAATACATCTGTACCAATTCCATGATAAACTAGGCTAGTCTCCGGGTTACCAAAAAATATGCATTTGAAGTGATGTTGTTAATCTTATATACTTTCAGTTTTCTAATGTGTCTCTACATCTAAATTAATTGCCATGATTCTCATTCAAATCAATGGAAACATAGTCAAATAGTAATGTGGCTTAGAACTGTATGGTCACTGAACTTTCTCCAATGCAGGTGACCTTGTCCTATTTCAGGATGAAATGAGTCGTTTTCTGTTGGCCAGGATGATTAAGGGTTTTGATCAATTGTTTAAATATATGTCTATAATGACTGCTGAGACAGCACCAGAAGCTGGCAGATACAAAACCTATGGGAGACAGACAACATAGAAGAGAGTCTGATGGCCATCTCAGATGTCACTAAATGTCCCTGTCCATACTAGGCACCTGTGCATAGGCAATTGAATCAAGTCATTAGCTAACATGTTGAAAAATAGTCAAAGTGAATGGGTCTCATTCTGTTTTGAAATATAATTGAGAAATGAGAGCATTAATTCTTTAATTAAAAGGCAGGTGAACTAGTATGCTTGTTTGGTGTGACCGGTTAATACAATAAAATACAATACAACACAATACAATAAATTACAATACAATACAATACAATACACCAGGTTGGAAGAGACCTTCAAGATCATCACGTCCAACCTATCAACCAATCCCCCCCTAAATACATACAGTACAATACAACCCCCTAAACAACTAAAAAACTAAACTGTGGCACCAAGCACCCCATCAAGCCTCTTCTGAACACCGCCAATGAAGTGACACCACCACTCCATGGGCAGCTGATTCAATGGCAATCACTCTCTCAGTATAGAACTTCTTCCTAGATCCAGTCTAAACCTGCCCTGGCGCAGCCTGAGACTGTGTCCTCTTGTTCTGGTGCTGGCTGCCTGGGATAAGAACCAACCTCCGCCGGCTACAACCTCCCTTCAGGTAGTTGTAGAGAGCAATAAGGTCACCCCTCAGTCTCCTCTTCTCCAGGCTAAGCAACCCCAGCTCCCTCAGCCTCTCCTCATTGGCTTATCTTCCAAACCCCTCCCCACTTTGTTGCCCTTCTCTGGACACGCTCCAGTAAGACAACTCTTTCCTAAACTGAGGGGCCCAGAACTGGACACAGGACTCAGGTGCGGCCTAACCAGTGCAGTGTACAGGTGCAGAATGACCTCCCTGCTCCTGCTGGCCACACTCTTCCTGATGCTGGCCAGGATGCCATTGGCCTTCTTGGCTGCCTGGCACGCACACTGCTGGCTCATGTTCCTGCTGCTTCAGCAGTCTCCCCCAGGTCGCTCTCTGCCTGGCTGCTTTCCAGCCATTCTGACCCCAGCCTGTAGCACTGCATGGTTGCTGTGGCCAATGTGCAGAACCTGGCACTTGGATGTGTTCAATCTCCTGCCCTTGGCCTCTGCCTCTGTCCAGCCTGTCGAGGTCCCTCTGCAAAGCCTCTCTGCCCTCCAGCAGATCACTCCTGCCCCCAACTTGGGTGTCGTCCCCAAATTTACTGATGATGGACTCGATGCCCTCATCCAGATCATCAATAAAGACTTGAAGAGCATGGGGCCCAGCACTGAACCTTGGGGCAACCACTAGTGCCGGGCCGCCAGCTGGCTGTGGCAACATTCACCACCACTCTCTGGCTCGCCCTCCAGCCAGTTCCTAACCCAGCTCAGTGCTGCTGCTGTCCAGCCATGGGCTGCCAGTTTGGCCAGGAGTTTGCTGTGGGGGACGGTGTCAAAGGCCTTCCTGACGTCCAGAGACCACATCCCAGCTCTCGCCACATCAACCAGGCGGGTCCACCTGATCATAGAAGGATTCAGTTGGTCAGGCGGACCTGCCCTTCCTAAAGCCATGCTGGCTGGGCCTGAGCCCTTGGCCATCCTGTAAGTGCTGCGTGATCACACTCAAGATGACCTGTTCCATAAT
Source organism: Colaptes auratus (assembly GCA_015227895.2). Taxonomy (NCBI): domain Eukaryota; kingdom Metazoa; phylum Chordata; class Aves; order Piciformes; family Picidae; genus Colaptes; species Colaptes auratus. The sequence goes on along the minus strand of CM026897.1, from coordinate 352,057 downwards.
CTTGCCTGGCACTGAGGTCAGGCTGACAGGCCTGTAATTCCCTGGCTTGTCCAATCGGCCCTGCTTGTGGATGGGCACCACCTTGGCCAGCTTCAAGTCTTCTGGGACCTCTCCAGTGAGACAGGACTGCTGAAAAAATGATGGAGAGTGGCTTGGCCAGCTCATCTGCCAGCTCTCTCAGCACCCTAGGATGGATCCCATCTGTCCATGGCCTTGTGGGGGTCCAAGCGCTCAGAAGATCTCTAATTGCCTCCTGGAGCAGCGGGAAACCATGCAGCTCCCTGGCTCCTTCTGCCAGCTCTGCAGGCCAGCTGTCTGGAAGATGTTCTGCCATGCTAGGATAGATTGAGGTTTAGCCTATGCCTTTAAGAAAGAGACAGTTGCTGAACACTCTGGCTGAATGTTTTTGATATTTAAAACAAAACAATAGTGTAACTAATTCATTGGTAGATTGTAGAATGCAATTTTAAGTTTGGGTTCTGTTAGTTCATTCTGGTCTGGTTCAGGCTGTGTGCAATCTGTGCTTCTCTGTCCTGTGGCTGGATGGCCTCTCTCTTTCTGAGCGGAGTGACCTTGGTTAACAGAGCTAACCAGATAAGAAAACTAATTCTTGCACTCTCTCTGAGCTAACAGAATTTTTCTCCTTAATTGCCTTCTCTCTCTCTCTAACCTTTTTGGGAGAAAGGGAGGTAGGGAGGGAGAGAGGGGGTTCAGGGAGCCCCTGGCCGGCTGAGGGAAAAGGCTTTTTCTGCATTGTGTTCATTGCTGTGTATTTCTGTATATATTGTAAATATTGTATATTTGTTTACATATTCATTGCATTCCATTTCTGCCTGTAAATAGAGCTTTCATCTGCTTTTCCGACTGAGCTGGCTGTGGTTTCTTTCTTTGTGTGTGGGGAGGGAACTTTCTCACCCCACCACATTTGGAAAGATTAGCATGAAAACCTGATCTCATGGTAGCATAAGGTGAAGTTTGGAATGACTTTAGTTCCCAAGAATTCTTAATTCACAGGAAATGTTAATTTTCTGACTGTTCTCACACATCAGTGCTACACTGATGTTACTAGAACTATGCAAGTAAGCACTGTGTGAGGATTTGGCCCTGAATGACCCATTTATTGCAAGACAGCAAGTAGAAATAGTACAGACCTCCATTAAAGAGGGACATTCATTTCATATGAAGTCAGTTAACGGTCACTTGAACTTAATAGAAACTAATTGGAAGTAATGGAGAATTACCTGAAAATGTAGCACAAGTAGGTGAAACTAATTGAACAAAATTGATAGCAACTGGAATTAATAAAAAATGGAAACAAACTTGGCTTAATTGATATTTATTGAAAATTAAATTAAACTCAGTAACACAAACCCTATTAAATTTAATAGAATCTAATTGATATTAACTTCATGCAATATTTAATAGTAGCATAGCATTCTTAAAAAGGATTTTTATTAGGTATTTTATTCATATTAACACTATATTTGTAGATTATTAAGACCATATATTAACAAAGCAAAATGATGCAAAGCATAGAAATGTCAGGCTCCATTCAGAAGAGTTATATGGATGGCACATGATACCAATAACAAAAAGTTTCTGACAGGATGTAGCAAGATTGAAAAACCATCACGGATTTTATATCATGGTTGAGATGTTCATTAGAGTTTAATGAGAACTTTCTACCTGTTGAGATGTCGGCTTTGGTTTGACAAATAACTCTTTGACCGGCTATCAGATCTAGCATCTCTCTCCTTTCTGAGTGTACTGCATGAACATTTATTTGTTGTCCCTAACTCAGAAATATTTCAGGTCTGATGAGCTTCCTTACAGGTTTCTTTCTATTACATCTCTAGGGTTTTTATGAACTCGTTCATCTCTTGCAAATTTTTGTCAGTTGGAATAAATAAATATTTTCCATCATAAGACTAGTAATAACTTGAATTATACTTCCTACAGATCTGTGTTCCTGCAGTAACTTGCAGAAAGCTGATAGATAATGTGGAATACTTCTTACTAAACTGGTGCCGAGATCCCATTATTTTGAGAGTGTAAAGGATGAAGAATCCAGAAAAACTGTGTGGTGGGTTTGAGCCTTAACTGGAAGTTTCATAGTTTCATAGTTTCATAGTTTCAGTTAGGGTTGGAAGGGACCACAAGGATCATCTAGTTCCAACCCCCCTGCCATGGGCAGGGACACTCTACCCTAGATCAGGCTGGACAAAGCCTCATCCAGCCTGGGCTTAAACACCTCAAGGGAAGGGGCCTCAACCACCTCCCTGGACAACCCATTCCAGGCCTTCACCACCCTCACGGTGAAGAACTTCCTCCTCATCTCCAGCCTGAATCTTCCCACCTCCAGCTTCATCCCATTCCCCCTAGTCCTATCACTCCCTGATAGTCTGAAAAGTCCCTCCCCAGCCTTCTTGTAGCCCCCTTCAGATACTGGAAGGCCACAATGAGGTCACCTCGGAGCCTTCTCTTCTCCAGACTGAACAGCCCCAACTCCTTCAGTCTGTCCTCATAGGAGAGGTGCTCCAGCCCTCTGCTCATCCTCGTGGCCCTTCTCTGGACACGCTCCAGCACCTCCAGATCCCTCCTGTAATAGGGGCTCCAGAACTGGAGGCAGTACTCCAGGTGGGGTCTCAGCAGAGCTGAGTAGAGGGGGAGAATCCCCTCCCTTGACCTGCTGGCCACACTTCTCCTGATGCAGCCCAGGATCTGATTGGCTTTCTGGGCTGCAAGTGCACATTGAGAGCTCCTGTTGAGCTTCTCGTCCACCAGCACCCCCAAGTCTCTCTCCTCTGGGCTGCTCCCCAGCCAGTCACTGCCCAACCTGTATTTGTGCCTGGGATTGCCTCGACCCAGCTGCAGGAGCCTGCCCTTGGTCTTGTTGAAGCTCCTGAGGTTGGCTTGTGCCCACCTCTCCAGCCTGTCCAGGTCCCTCTGGATGGATCCCTTCCCTCCAGCGTGTCTGCTGCACCACACAGCTTGGTGTCATCAGCAAACTTGCTGAGGGTGCACTCAATGCCACTGTCCATGGCACCCACAAAGATGTTGAACAAGCCTGGTCCCAGGACTGATCCCTGAGGGACTCTGCTTGTCCCTGGCCTCCACTGGGACATGGACCCATTGACAGCCACTCTTTGGGTGCGGCAATCAAGCCAGTTCTTTATCCATCTAGTGGTCCACCCATCAAACCCGTGTGTCACCAGCTTGGAGACCAGGATGTGGTGTGGGACAGTGTCAAAGGCTTTGCTCAGGGCCAGGTAAAACGACATCAGTTAAGAGCTCAGGTGGGGGCAAGGCTGAGAATCTCTCCCCCACTCCCCCATCCTCCCTCCCAACAGAGAGGGGAGAAAAGGAAGGAGCAAATCCACCAAACAATAATTTGGAGTCGGCTTGGAAATAGAGGTAAAGAGTTGTCTTTAAACTATATATATATATATATATGTGTATATATATATAACAATAACAGGAAAAGGTTCACAAGGGCAAGGAACGAGGAGGGGGGGACAAAAACAAGAGAATAATACAAAACCAGCCTTTCTCTGAGGAAGCGTGGAGGCAGCAGGGAGCAGGAGGGCAGCTGCAGTAGCGCTCAGCCAGCAGAGGCAGGAGTCAAAAAGGGGGCTAACAGCTACGATGTCCTGCTTTTTATACCCTAGCTGGGCAGGGAGGCGGGGAGTGGAACAGACTCAGCTTCCCAGGTGAAAAATGCCTGCAGGGAGTGAAAAGTACCTGCAAGCCCTCCACCCTGCTTTGTTCTTTTGTTCTCAGAAAAGGGTGTTAGCCCACCGCAAACTGGCAAGAAATTTCAAAAATAGAACATGTTCTGAAGTATTTCTGAAATTAAAAGTCCCTCTACCTACCTTGTATCTGCAGACTCTAGCTCTTACTAAGACCAAATATGGAAGCATGCATAGTATACCAACACCTTTCAGGAAAGCTAATTTGGTTTGGTTTGGTGGGTGGGTTTTTTTTGTTTGTTGGTTTGTTTGGTTGGTTTTTTTTCCACTTTTAAGAAGGGGCTTAGGAAAAACTTTTTCACTGTGAGGGTGACAAACCACCAGAATGGGCTGCCCAGAGAGGTCATGGAGTTCTCCTTCTCATTTAAGATCAGCTTGGATGCATTCCTGTGTGACCTACTCTAGATGACCCTCTGGCAGAGGGTTTGAACTGGATGATCTTTTGAAGTCCCTTCCAACCCCGAATGTTCTGTGATTCTGTGACTTAGTATTCAGTAGCAACCTCAAAGATGTTTATATTTTGTAATGTGACTCAAAGGTAAATTGTTACAAATGCTCAACACATGCCTGCAAGTGTCAATGTTCTCAAATAAACTTGGTTTTCTTATACACAGGCAGAAATTTTTAGCTTTGTGTTTGTGTATATCTGCCAATTTGCTAGAAAAAATTAGGTGACAGTTATGGAACTGACCTGTTTTGGCTCGTGTGTCATTGTTTGTAGTATCTATGCAACTTATTAAACTTAAACCTAGGAGACAAACAAGATGGGACACAACTTACAAAATAAGACATCAATGTTTTAGAGACAACAGATTATTATGAACATGCTTCCAGCATCACTTTCCACTGCAGTCATTGGAAATCTAGTGAGTGTATTCAGTGGAACCTAGAGGCATTCCTCTAGACTCTATTGAATATCTTAGGTATTGACTGGTGATCCTGCTTTAGCACAGGGGCTGGACTATCATAGTTTCATAGTTTCAGTCAGGGTTGGCAGGGAAGTTCCAACCCCCCTGCCATGGGCAGGGACACCCCACACTAGATCAGGCTGGACAAAGCCTTATCCAGCCTGGCTTAAACACCTCCAGGGACAGGGCCTCAACCACCTCCCTCGACAACCCATTCCAGGCCTTCACCACTCTCACGGTGAAGAACTTCCTCCTCACATCCAGCCTGAATCTCCCCACCACCAGCTTCATTCCATTCCCCCTAGTCCCATCACTACCTGATAGCCTGAGAAGTCCCTCCCCAGCCTTCTTGTAGGCCCCCTTCAGATACTGGAAGGCCACAATGAGGTCACCTCAGAGACTTCTCTTCTCCAGACTGAACAGCCCCAACTCCTTCAGTCTGTCCTCACAGCAGAGGTGCTCCAGCCCTCTGCTCATCCTCGTGGCCCTTCTCTGGACACCTTCCAGCACCTCCAGATCCCTCTTGGAATAGGGGCTCCAGAACTGGAGGCAGCACTCCAGGTGGGGTCTCAGCAGAGCGGAGTAGAGGGGGAGAATCACCTCCCTTGACCTGCTGGCCACACTTCTCCTGATGCAGCCCAGGCTCTGATTGGCTTTCCGGGCTGCAAGTGCACACTGAGAGCTCCTGTTGAGCTTCTCCTCCCCCAGCACACCCAAGTCTCTCTCCTCAGGGCTGCTCTCCAGCCAGACCCAGCCCAGCCTGGGATTGCCTCGACACAGCTGCAGGACCCTGCACTTGGTCTTGTTGAAGCTCATGAGGTTGGCTCGTGCCCACCTCTCCAGCCTGTCTAGGTCCCTAGGGCTAGATGATTTCTTGAGGTCCCTTCCAACCCCTAACATTCTACGATTCTGTGATTATTCTTTGAGAGGCTATTTCTTTAGGACAGAGTGTAGGCATGCTTTCTGACAAGAAAAACAAATTATAAAATAGGAAGAATTTGGCAAACTGAGGGAGAGAAGTATGGTAATGGAAGCAGAGAAAGACTGGAGACATAAGAAGGAAAAATAAATGAAGGAACTAGAAGGAATGAGAACCCAATGAATAAATACCATGCAATCTTTTGTGTGTTCTTGCAGAAAACCCCAGGAATTTTCTGTGGCACCCATATCTGGTCATGTATTACACTGCAGCTCTGATCCTGTGCAAAAATTAGATAAAACTGCCTGCACATTCTGGTTCCTGAAGTGAAAATAGCTTTATTGTCACTTATCAAGCAAGATTCCATTGGGGAACAATGAACAAGAGCTACAAAATGCAGATCAGGAACATAGACATAACCTGATGCCAAAATCCCATCTATTCTCATGTGTTATTGTGACTAAGTTAATGGCCCGCCTTTGCCTGATTCACAGCAGTAGCAAAGCCTCTTTGATTTACTGATTACCTGACTGATGTTTGAACCATATAAACTGCTAGTTAATACTATGCATTCTGCCTACCCACTCCAGCCTATTCACCCACTTCTGGCTTCTTGATGAGACATGATTACTTTTGATGAAGCACTCGAGTTTAATTGTAAAATGGAAACATAAACATAAAAACACATAATCATTTTTGGATTACAGAAAACAGCAAGAGACTATTGAGTGGGAAAGGGCACAAAAATTTATTTCCATGTCCTGTGCTTTTGATTTCAACACCATTGAACTAGGCACCCACAGGCACTCAACGTGATCATCCTCGTTCTCTAGTTCCATGGTGTCAAGAGCCTCCCTGATGTACAGGGCCATCCCTCCACCTCTTCTCCCTGGCTTGAATCTCCTGAAGAGCCTGTAGCCATCAATTACCGTTCTCCAGTCATGTGAGTCATCCCACCATGCTTCTGTGATGGCAACTACAACATAACTTTCCTACTGCATCAAGGCTTGCATCTCCTCTTGTTTGTTACCCATGCTGCGTGCATTAGTGTACATGCACTGCAGCTGGGCTGCTGGTTTCACCCCTGGCTCCAGCTTACCATCCCCAGACTCCTGTCTGGGGGTACTGGTTTCAGCCCCTTCCCCCTCTGAATGTAGTTTAAAGCCCTATCAATGAGACCTGCCAACTCACTTCCTAGAATTCTTTCCCCTCTGTGGGATAAGGTGTTCTCATGTGCTAGTCCCTCTCAGACAAACTGTTCCCCAAAATGAACTGCCCTGCTGATAAAGTTGCTTTAGGTCATGTAATCCAGAACCCTGATCATCGTGTTCACTCCCTGGTAGACTTTTCTTTTGTTTTTCAGCATCCTTGTTTAGCTGAAGGACTCAAATCTGTACGTAATATTTGTCTATCTAGCTGCCCATCAGATTAGTCACTAACAATATTTTGAGGTCATACATTAAATGAATTATATCTTTAAAATGGAGGAATAGAAGATAATTGAAGGGACCCCTGTGTATAACAGAAACCAGAGACCTGTCCAAACAGAGTTTGCACAAAAACATATCAACCAGTCACAGAAAAATGACATACTAGGTGATGCTGGAAGAAATGTTTTTTTTCTTCCCTTGCTTTCTAGGGGTTAAAAGAACCCAACACAACAGTAGCAGTTTCATCAGATGCTCAGTATTCTAATAACAGGCCTTTAAGAATGTTTTGGAGGAAGGAGAAACCTTGAAGCAAGAGTCATGAATGTGCTGAATCACCTAGAAATATATACCGCAGCAGTTTTGTGAGCAGTAAGAGCATGGTTCAAACTTCTATGCATTTCTGTATTTTACAAAACAGCTTTGACCAAGGAGATTTCTGAGGAGATGGGTGTGAGAGACTAAAGATAAAATCACTTGCTGCTTGCCCAGACAATACAATACAATACAATACAATACAACAGGTTGGAAGAGACCTTCAAGATCATCACGTCCAACCCATCAACCAATCCAACCCACCTAAATACAATACAATACAGTACAAAAGAGTACAATACAGTACAATACAGTACAATACAACCCACCTAAACAACTAAAAAACTAAACCCTGGCACCAAGCACCCCATCAAGCCTCTTCTTGAACACCTCCAATGAAGGTGACTCCACCACTTCCTCAGGCAGCTGATTCCAGTGGGCAATCACTCTCTCAGTATAGAACTTCTTCCTAACTTCCAGTCTAAACCTGCCCTGGCACAGCCTGAGACTGTGTCTTCTTGTTCTGGTACTGGCTGCCTGGGAGAAGAGACCAACCTCCGCCTGGCTACAACCTCCCTTCAGGTAGTTGTAGAGAGCAATAAGGTCACCCCTCAGTCTCCTCTTCTCCAGGCTAAGCAACCCCAGCTCCCTCAGCCTCTCCTCACAGGGCTGTCTTCCAAACCCCTCACCAACTTTGTTGCCCTTCTCTGGACATGCTCCAGTAAGACAACATCTTTCCTAAACTGAGGGGCCCAGAACTGGACACAGGACTCAAGGTGTGGCCTAACCAGTGCAGTGTACAGGGGCAGAATGACCTCCCTGCTCCTGCTGGCCACACTGTTTCTGATGCAGGCTAGGATGCCACTGGCCTTCTTGGCTGCCTGGGCACACTGCAGGCTCATGTTCAGCCTACAATCAACCAGCACCCCCAGGTCCCTCTCTGCCTGGCCGCTCTCCAACCATTCTGACCCCAGCCTGTAGCACTGCATGGGGTTGTTGTGGCCAATGTGCAGAACCCGGCACTTGGATGTGTTCAATCTCATGCCGTTGGATTCTGCCCATCTGTCCAGCCTGTCGAGGTCCCTCTGCAGAGCCTCTCTGCCCTCCAGCAGATCAACTACTGCCCCCAGCTTGGTGTTGTCCGCAAATTTACTGATGATGGACTCGATGCCCTCATCCAGATCATCAATAAAGATGTTGAAGAGCATGGGGCCCAGCACCGATCCCTGGGGCACAGCACTAGTGATCACATCCCTTCTACAGCCAAAGCCTCAGCACCCTTCCTCTACAGACCCAACACCTCCTGCAGCACCTGAAGGGGGCCTACAAGAAGGCTGGGGAGGGACTTTTCAGACTATCAGGGAGTGATAGGACTAGGGGGAATGGAATGAAGCTGGAGATGGGGAGATTCAGGCTAGATGTGAGGAGGAAGTTCTTCACCGTGAGGCTGGTGAAGGCCTGGAATGGGTTGTCCAGGGAGGTGGTTGAGGCCCCGTCCCTTGAGGTGTTTAAGCCCAGGCTGGATGAGGCTGTGGCCAGCCTGCTCTAGTGTGGAGTGTCCCTGCCCATGGCAGGGGGGTTGGAACTAGATGATCCTTGTGTTCCCTTCCAACCCTAACTGAAACTATGAAACTATGAAACTATGAAACCTTTCCTCCACAGACTCAAACTGTCTTGGGGGGTGAGGGGTGTGGTAATATAATTCCTTTCCTCTTCTCTCTTCTCTATTCTCTCTCTCTCCCTTTCTGATCCATCCACTTTATTTATATAATTCCTTTCCTCTTCTCTCTTCTCTATTCTCTCTCTCTCCCCTTCTGATCCATCCACTTTATTTATTTATGTAATAAATAGTCTAGCTGTTGATATTTTGGCCTCGTTTGTGCCTCTCATTTCACAACACGGGAATAGTCAAAAGAACTGAGTCGCTTTCCCTCTCCGGACCGAGACAGTGGGGTTGACTTCTGTGATCAGCTCTGCTCATGCAAAATTGCTGTTTAGATATTCTGAACTGTCACATCATATCCTACCTTGAAAGTACACTTTTGGCCTTTTTATAAATCTTGAATTGCATTAGAACGCAGCTCAAAATTATTCAGTATCAGATTTTTCCTTATTTTCCTTTCACTCTATTTATTTATGTATATTCTGATAATAACATCTTTGGGGGCATTGTATAAGCAAGACATGTATCTTGGCCTCCTTCTTTCCCCAGGAGTGCAATTGCTTTGCAGTAATTATAAGATGCCGTGTGTTATTATGATGGTGCCTTATTGCTCAAACACGTAGGGGAGATCTGATAATGTAATTACTTCACCTTATAAAGCTATTATAAATCATGCATGGGGAACACTTTTTTTTCCATAGCATAACTGTCTGCAGAACTATCACATTGCATGGAAGGGGAATATCATAATATGGTTAGCCTTATGTTCCCTAAGCCCACAGTAGGCAATGGCAGCATTAAAATTAAATATTTAACATGAATGCATAAGGAAAGCACTTCAGAAAGCATGGTTCCTTTCTAAAAGACTCTGACAACAGTGTGAATCTCATCTAAGTGATAATATTCTGTGCTTGTGTCTTCTGAGACATGAATAAGAACTGCAGATTTGCTGTTTTGCCTTTTCTTTTTTCCTTAACTTTCCTCCTTCCTCCACCTCCTTCTCAGCTTTCCTGAGTGCAGTATAATTGTTATAAAAGCAAATCAATAAGCACTTGAAACATTGGCTGTTGTACAAAGAACCGTGCTTCTATTTGCCGTCACTGTAATAACATCAAATCATTATTTCTCCTGCTTTCAGCCTCCAAGATTTTCCAGCACTTTATTGATTTCAGCTTGTGACAGTTTTGATTATAATTAAAAATCATCAATGGACAAACAGAAACCACTTCTACTTAGCAATAAATTGAATGGTTAATCACTGCGTTAGGTGATGTGATCACAAAATGCGTCCAATACTGCCAGAGAAAGTCACTTGATCATAGTATCATAGTGTCATAGAATCAGTCAGGGTTGGAAGGGACCACAAGGATCATCGAGTTCCAACCCCCCTGCCATGGGCAGGGACACCCTAGGCTAGATCAGGCTGGCCAGAGCCTCATCCAGCCTGGGCTTAAACACTTCCAGGGATGGGGCCCACAACTACCTCCCTGGTTAACCCATTCCAGGGCTTCACCACTCTCATGGGGAAGAACTTCCTCCTCACCTCCAGCCTGAATCTCCCCACCTCCAGCTTCATTCCATTCCCCGTAGTCCTATCACAACCTGATCACTGGCTATTAAACAGTACAGGTCCCAGTACAGACCCCTGAGGGATACCATTTGCCACTACTCTCCATCTGGACTTAAAGCCTGAGAAGTCCCTCCCCAGCCTTCTTGTAGGCTCCCTTCAGATACTGGAAGGTCACAATGAGGTCACCTGGGAGCCTTCTCTTCTCCAGACTGAACAGCCCCAACTCCCTCAGTCTGTCCTCATAGGAGAGGTGCTCCAGCCCTCTGCTCACACTTGTGGCCCTGCTCTGGAGACCTTCCAGCACCTCCAGATCCCTCTTGTAATAGGGGCTCCAGAACTGGACTCCAGGTGGGGTCTCAGCAGAGCAGAGTAGAGGGGGAGAATCCCCTCCCTTGACCTGCTGGCCACACTTCTCCTGATGCAGCCCAGGATCTGATTGGCTTTCCAGGCTGCAAGTGCACATTGAGAGCTCCTGTTGAGCTTCTCCTCCCACAGCACCCCCAAGTCTCTCTCCTCAGGGCTGCTCTCCAGCCAGTCCCAGCCCAGCCTGGGATTGCCTCGACGCAGCTGCAGGAGTCTGCACTTGGTCTTGTTGAAGCTCATGAGGTTGGCTCGTGCCCACCTCTCTAGCCTGTCCAGGTCCCTAGGACTAGATGATTGAAAATCAATCCTAGAACTTGCTTATAGATAAGGACCCCAAAAACCGAAAAAAAAGAAACAGACACTCTAAAATCCAAAACACTTTCATGTTTGCAACTCCGACTTGAGCAGACATAAATCAAGCAAATTTTGCCCTGCTTCTGAACAGCAACTATCCACAAGCCGTGCATTGGGCCACCAATTAAAAAATATGCCCTCTGGATGGATCCCTTCCCTCCAGCTGTCTGCTGCACCACACAGCTTGGTGTCATCAGCAACCTTGCTGAGGATGCACTCAGTGCCACTGTCCATGTCACCCACAGAGATATTGAACAAGCCTGGTCCCAGGACTGATCCCTGAGGGACTCTGCTTGTCCCTGGCCTCCACTGGGACATGGACCCATTGACAGCCACTCTTTGGGTGCAGCCATCAAGCCAGTTCTGTATCCATCTAGTGGTCCACCCATCAAACCCATGTGTCACCAGCTTGGAGACCAGGATGTGGTGTGGGACAGTGTCAAAGGCTTTGCTCAGATCCAGGGAAACGACATCAGTTGCTCGCCCCTCAGCTATTAATGTTGTCACCTGTTCAGAGAAGGCCACCAGGTTTGTCAGGCAGGATTTGCCCTTGGCAAAGCCATGCTGACTGCTCCCAATCACCTCTTCACTACTCTTCTGAGTCAGTAGTGCCTCCAGGAGGATCTGCTCCATGATCTTTCTGGGCACAGAGGTGAGACTGCCTGGCCTGGAGTTCCCTGGTTCCTCCTTCTTACCCTTTTTGCAGATGGGAGCAATGTTTGCCCTTTTCCAGCCTGTGGGGACTGCCCCAGGCTGCCATGGCTTTTGGAATAGACTAGAGAAGGGCTTAGCAACCTCCTCTGCCAGTTCTCTCAGCACCCATGGGTGTATCCCGTCAGGTCCCATGGACTTGAACACTTTCAGGTTCTTCAGGTGATCACCAACCTGAGCTTCACTTACCATGGGCAGTTCTTCCTCCCCGTCCCTGGCATCGTCTGCCATGACTCCAGGAGTGTGGCTGGAGGCCCTTGCAGTGAAGACTAAGGTTAAACAGTCCAAGGCAAAGCAACCTACGGTTAAACAGCCTAAGGCAAAGCAGCCTAAGGTTAAACAGCCTTCCCCTGGCATCAGGACTTGCTCCCTCAAAAAAAGAGGAGGGGTAATTTTATTGGTGATTCCCTCCTGAGGGAACAGAAGGTCCCATATGTCGGCCAGACCCATCACATAGGGAAGTTATTAGCCTAGTAGGAGCACAAGTTAAGGATGTTACCAGTAGGCTGCCCAGTCTGGTACAGCCCTCTGACTACTATCCCTTATTGGTTCTGCAGTTAGGGAATGATGATGTCGCTACCAGAACTCCCAGGGCTATCAAAAATGACCTCAGGGCCCTGGGAGATCTGGTGGAGGGGTCAGGTGCACAAATAATTTGTACATCGATACCGTTAGCTGCAGGAGGGAATACGATCAGGAACAGGTCAGCAGCTGCAGTCAACAAGTGGCTCAGAGGCTGGTGCAGTCGAAAGAATTTTGGGTTTTTCGATCTTGAAGAACTTTTTACTGCACCAGGTCAGCTGGTAACAGATGGACTCCATCTGTCCCAGAGGAGGGGGAAGGTCATAGTATACGAGAATGGCCTGTCCCCCAAAGGGAAAAAGATTCTGGGAAGAGAATTGGCAGGCCTCATTGACAGGGCTTTAAACTAGCTTTGAAGGGGGAAGGGGCTGGAACCAGTCGCCTCAGGCAGGAGTCTGGGGGAGATAAGCTAGGGCTAGAGATGAAACCAGCAGCCCAGCTTCAGTGCATGTACACTAATGCACGAAGCATGGGTAACAAACAAGAGGAGCTAGAAGCCTTGTTGCAGCAGGAAAGTTATGATGTAGTTGCCATCACAGAGACATGGTGGGACGACTCACATGACTGGAGCGCTGCAATTGACAGCTACAGGCTCTTCAGGAGAGACAGGCAAGGAAGAAGGGGTGGAGGGGTGGCCCTGTACATCAGGGAGGCACTAGATGCCGTTGAGATGGAGATCAGGGACGATCGGGTTGAGTGCTTGTGGGGGAGAATTAGAGGGAAGATCGGGAGGGCAGACATCCTGGTTGGAGTCTGTTATAGACCACCCAACCGGGAGGAAGATGTTGATGAAGCATTCTATAGGCAGCTTAAGGCTGTCTCAAGATCACCTGACCTCATTCTCATGGGCGACTTCAACCTGCCTGATATCTGCTGGGATCTCAACACAGCAGAAAGAAGGCAGTCTAGGAGGTTCCTGGAGTGCATGGAGGACAGCTTCTTATCCCAGGTGCTGCGTGAATCTACCTGGGGTAAGGCCATGCTTGACCTCCTCTTCACCAACAGGGAAGGGCTGGTGGGTGATGTGGTGGTCGGAGGGTGTTTAGCCACCAGTGACCAGGAGATAATTGAGTTTTCGGTATTCAGCCAAGCCAAGAGGGGCAGCAAGAAGACCTCCACTCTGGACTTCAGGAGGGCAGACTTCAGGCTACTCAAGAACTAACTCAGAAGTTTCCCTGGGATACAGCCCTTAAAAAAAGGGTCCAGAGAGCTGGAGCTGCTTCAAAGAAAACTCTTGAAGGTTCAGGAACAGGCTGTGCCAGTGTCCCGAAGATGAGCCCCGGGGCAGACGGCCAGCCTGGTTGGTCAATGAACTCTTATAGAACTAAGGGAAAAAAGAGGGTGTACCATCTCTGGAAGAAAGGGAGGCAACCTACGAATGTTTAGGGATGTTGCTAGGACATGCAGAAAGAAAATTAGGGAGGCAAAAGCCCATTTAGAACTTAGACTGGCCTCTGCTGTGAAGGACAACAAAAAGTCCTTCTATAAATACATCAATAGCAAGAGGAAGGGCAAGGACAACCTCCACTCCTTGGTTGACACGGAGGGGAAGGTTGTAACAAAGGATGAGGAAAAGGCAGAGGTACTTAACACCTTCTTTGCTTCAATCTATCCTAGCATGGCAGAACATCTTCCAGACAGCTGGCCTGCAGAGCTGGCAGAAGGAGCCAGGGAGCTGCATGGTTTCCCGCTGCTCCAGGAGGCAGTTAGAGATCTTCTGAGCCGCTTGGACCCCCACAAGGCCATGGGACCAGATGGGATCCATCCTAGGGTGCTGAGAGAGCTGGCAGATGAGCTGGCCAAGCCGCTCTCCATCATTTTTCAGCAGTCCTGTCTCACTGGAGAGGTCCCAGAAGACTGGAAGCTGGCCAACGTGGTGCCCATCCACAAGAAGGGCCGGTTGGATGAGCCAGGGAATGATAGGCCTGTCAGCCTGACCTCAGTGCCAGGCAAGATTATGGAACAGGTCATCTTGAGTGTGATCATGCAGCACTTACAGGATGGCCAAGGGATCAGGCCCAGCCAGCATGGCTTTAGGAAGGGCAGGTCCTGCTTGACCAACCTGATCTCCTTCTATGATCAGGTGACCCGCCTGGTTGATGTGGGGAGGCCTGTGGATGTGGTCTACCTGGACCTCAGCAAGGCCTTTGACACCGTCCCCCACAGCAAACTCCTAGCCAAGCTGGCAGCCCATGGCTTGGATGGGAGCACACTGCGTTGGGTTAGGAACTGGCTGGAGGGCCGAGCCCAGAGAGTGGTGGTGAATGGTGCCACATCCGGCTGGCGGCCAGTCACTAGTGGTGTGCCCCAGGGATCGGTGCTGGGCCCCATGCTCTTCAACATCTTTATTGATGATCTGGATGAGGGCATCGAGTCCATCAGCAGTAAATTTGCGGACGACACCAAGCTGGGGGCAGGAGTTGATCTGCTGGAGGGAAGAGAGGCTTTGCAGAGGGACCTCGACAGGCTGGACAGATGGGCAGAGGCCAAGGGCAGGAGACTGAACACATCCAAGTGCCGGGTTCTGCACATTGGCCACAGCAACCCCAGGCAGTGCTACAGGCTGGGGTCAGAGTGGTTGGAGAGCGGCCAGGCAGAGAGGGACCTGGGGGTGCTGGTTGATTGTAGGTTGAACATGAGCCTGCAGTGTGCCCAGGCAGCCAAGAAGGCCAATGGCATCCTAGCCTGCATCAGAAACAGTGTGGCCAGCAGGAGCAGGGAGGTCATTCTGCCCCTGTACACTGCACTGGTTAGGCCGCACCTTGAGTCCTGTGTCCAGTTCTGGGCCCCTCAGTTTAGGAAAGATGTTGTCTTACTGGAGCGTGTCCAGAGAGGGCAACAAAGTTGGTGAGGGTTTGGAAGACAAGCCCTATGAGGAGAGGCTGAGGGAGCTGGGGTTGCTTAGCCTGGAGAAGAGGAGACTGAGGGGTGACCTTATTGCTCTCTACAACTACCTGAAGGGAGGTTGTAGCCAGGCGGAGGTTGGTCTCTTCTCCCAGGCAGCCAGTACCAGAGCAAGAGGACACAGTCTCAGGCTGCGCCAGGGCAGGTTTAGACTGGAAGTTAGGAAGAAGTTCTATACTGAGAGAGTGATTGCCCATTGGAATCAGCTGCCTGAGGAAGTGGTGGAGTCACCTTCATTGGAGGTGTTCAAGAAGAGGCTTGATGGGGTTCTTGGTGCCAGGGTTTAGGTTTTTTAGTTGTTTAGGTGGGTTGTATTGTACTGTATTGTACTGTATTGTATTGAGGTGGGTTGGATTGGTTGATGGGTTGGACGTGATGATCTTGAAGGTCTCTTCCAACCTGTTGTATTGTATTGTATTGTATTGTATTGTAAAGAAGTGATTGAGTACCTCAGCCTTTTCCACATCACTTGTGACCAATTCACCAGTTTCCTTTCTGAGGGGGCCCACCCCTTCCCTACTCTTCTTCTTGCCATTAATATACCTGTAGAAGTTCTTAGTGCTCCCTTTGACCTCCCTGGCTACATTCAATTCCAACTCTGCTTTGGCTTTCCTAACCAGGCCTCTTGCTGCTCGGGCAGCTTCCTTATCTCCCCCTGTTCTAGCTGTCGTTCCCTCCACTTCCTGTAGAGTTTCTTTTTAAGTATTAGTGTGTCCAGAAGCTCCTTGTTCATCCAGGCAGGGCCTCCTAGCCTTCTCCCCTGCTTTTCTCTTTATTGGTATACATAGCTTCTGGACACAGAGGAGGTTGTCCTTGAATAGTGACCAGCTGTCCTGGGTCCCTCTTCCCTCCAGGGCTTTGTCCCACAACACTTTGGCTAGCAGATCCCTGCAGCAATCCAAGTGTGCATGCTCAAAGTCTAGGGTTGTAAGCTTAGAATAGGTCCTCCTGATAGCCCTGAGGATATTAAATTCAACTGCTTCATGGTCACTGCAGCCAAGGCAGTCTCTGAGCCTCACATTGGTTACCAGCCCTTCCCTGTTGGTGAGAACAAGGTCCAGCAGAGCACCTTTTCTTGTTGGTTCCTCTACCATTTCGAGGAGGAAGCAGTCTTCTCTGCAGTCCAGGAACATCCTGGATTGCTGGTGCCTTGCTGTGCTGTCCCTCCAGCAGATGTCAGGGTGGTTGAAATCACCCATGAGGACCAGGGGTCTGTCACCTGGAAGCCGCTTCTATTTGCCTGTGGAGGGCCTCATCTGCTTGGTTCTGCTGGTCAGGTGGCCTGTAGGAGAGCCCCACAGTACAGTACAATACAATACAATACAATACAATACACCAGGTTGGAAGAGACCTTCAACATCATCGCGTCCAACCCATCAACCAATCCAACCCACCCAAACAACTAGATCATGGCACCAAGCACCCCATCAAGTCTCCTCCTGAACACCTCCAATGATGCTAACCACCTCCTCCTCTACTTCCCTGCCTATCCTTCCTAAAGAGCTCATACCTGTCTATCCCTACATTCCAGTCATGGGAATCATCCCACCAAGTGTCAGTAACAGCCACTATGTCTTAGCATCCCAGCAGCACGGTGGCCATTAATTCATCCTGTTTGTTGCCCAAGCTGGGTTCATTTGTATAGAAGCACTTCAGCTGGGCTGGCCCTGTTGTCCTCTTGTGCCAATTCCCCTTAGTTTCCACAGGGTGTCCTGGTGTGTCATTTGTGTCTTGCCTCAGGGAGGCAAGTTGAGAGCCCTTACCATCTCTCCATCCCACTGCCTCTGGTGAGCTGCCCCTCTGTTTGTCACAGGCCAACAGGTGACTATTAACTCCTCCCCCCTTCAAATCTAGTTTAAAGCCCTGTCAATGAGCCCTGCCAATTCCTGCCCCAGGATCCTTTTCCCCCTCTGGGACAAGTGTGTCCCATGAGTTGTTTGCAGCTCTGGTGCCTTGTAAACCAAGCCACGATTGTAGAACCCAAATCCCTGTCGATGGCACCAGCTCCAGAGCCATGAATTGATCTGATGAGTCACAATTCAGCAGGATGCCACAGATTCTTAGATAATGGCTTTTGTGTCCTATGTAAATAGATATTGTTATTCCTCTACATCAAACCCTTTCATACCCAGGGTCCTTGATCACTAGTAGACCACCAGAGATTTCTGACCTCAAGGTGGCAATAGGATTCACTCAGAAAATGTAAGACTAGATATAGTGTGACAAGGAAGCGTACTGAAGAGGAGAAAGAGGGGGACCTCCTTTGACTGTGTGTACGTGCTTTAGGAGGCATGATTGTGTGGTCAGTTCAGTACTCACCTATTAGCTGCACCCAGATGTGCACATTAAAGAAGCAGGAGCTGATTTCTGGAAGAGACATCATGAAATGGCTGGAATGAAACTCTTCAGTGGATCAAGTAAGATTAGAAGCAGGAAGAAAAATTAAAAACCTGTTGTGAGATACAGAAGACAAGCATAGACATCTGTCCAAGTATTTGGATTTGGAATGTATGTATCTCTAGATGGGATCTG
This sequence comes from Colaptes auratus, assembly GCA_015227895.2. NCBI lineage: Eukaryota > Metazoa > Chordata > Aves > Piciformes > Picidae > Colaptes > Colaptes auratus. Next base: position 334,060 of record CM026897.1, on the reverse strand, counting down.
ACCAAACTCAGCTACAAATGTAATTGATAAACTGATATTTGCACCTAGTAAATGGAAGCAATATAGTTTAATAGGAAAGAGAGGATAAAGAGTCTAAAGAGACTCCAATCACCAAAATTTTTCCTCATGTCTGCTGCTTTATGATCTGAAAGCCTTTTTTTCTCTACCCATTATGATCTGAGAGCTTCTTTTCTCTACACATTAACTTTGTCTGTAATAAGTGTCCACATTTGAGAAGACAAATCTTTGGTACCATAATGGGATACTACATCTCTTATAAAAATAGTTATTTTTCTTCCATATATTTTGAAGGCTGCATTTTAAAGCTAGAAGCTCTAAATATTTCTCTCCCTTTCATTCAGAGCTATACAAACTGATGCATAAAATGCTCTGGGAATTGCCAAATGTCTTTAGCTTTGCCATAATATGCTGAAGAGCTCATATATTTTCCTTTGGTTTGTTGAACTTGCATCAAGCTCCGTTGTTAACCAAACATGAGTGAGGATGATGCTGTTAATTTTGGCCTGCCTACAATATTGTATACCCTCTCCAGTTTGGAAGATGTTCTAGGCAAGTCTGTGAAACTGGGCTGAGGTAATCCCATTTTAGTCATAGCACATGCAGCCTCTCTGGGAAATCACGGCAGGTGCAATCATCTGAAGCACTCTTGCAACCAGTCACCATAACATAGCTCAGATTTGTGCTTCAAACTACACAAGTTCATTCCTTAAAATGCAGGATGGTTGTCTTTTGTTGTAAGTTAAATATATGGGATCTGTCATCAGTCTTCATACAGCCTTTGTGAGCTTGCATTAATTATTTACAGAGTCGTTTTCAGGCCCATAAAGAAAGCCAGTAACTTATTTTTAAGTTACTTCATCCTTGCTATTTACTGTGCATTATGTATCACTCTGTTATCCCTTATGCTTTCAACAAGCTTCTTTCCTTAAACCCTTGGTGTCCACCTCTCTTGGAATGCAACAACTGTAAGCCAGGAACCATCATCCTG
>CM026897.1:293981-333041 GCA_015227895.2 Colaptes auratus | reverse complement strand
AACTAAACCATGGCACCAAGAACCCCATCAAGTCTCCTCCTGAACACATCCCATGATGGTGACTCCACCACCTCCCCTGGCAGAACATTCCAATGGGCAATCACTCTCTCTGTGTAGAACTTCTTCCTAACATCCAGCCTCAACATCCCCTGGTGCAGCCTGAGACTGTGTCCTCTTGTTCTGGTGCTGGCTGCCTGGGAGAAGAGACAAACCTTTGCCTGTCTATAACCTCCCTTCAGGTAGTTGTGAGAGCAAGAAGGTCACCCCTGAGTCTCCTCTTCTCCAGGATAAGCAACCCCAGTTCCCTTGTCTTCCAAACCCCTCACTAATTTCGTTGCCCTTCTCTGGACACGTTCCAGCAAGTCAACATCCTTCCTAAACTGAGTGAGGTAAATCTTGAGTGCAATCACACAGCACTTACAGGATGGCCAAGGGATCAGGCCCAGCCAGCATGGCTTTAGGAAGGGCAGGTCCTGCCTGACCAACCTGATCTTCTATGCCCAGGTGACTGCCTGGTGGATGTGGGGCAGGCTGTGTATGGAGTCTGCCTAGACTTCAGCAAGGCTTTTGACACTGTCCCCTACAGCAAACTCCTGGCCAAGTTGTCAGCCCCTGGTTTGGAGAGTAACACCCTGTGCTGGGTTAGGAACTGGCTGGAGGCTGAGCCCAGAGAGTGGTGGTGAATGGTGCCACATCCAGCTAACAGCCAGTCACTACTCATGTGCCCCAAGGATCAGTGCTGGGCCTCATGCTCTTCAAATATCTTTATTGATGATCTGGATGAGGGGATCGAGTCCATCACCAGTAAATTTGCAAATGACATGAAGCTGGGGGCAGGAGTTGATCTGTTAGAAGGTAGGAGAGCTCTACAGAGGGACCTTGCCAGGCTGGACAGATGGGCAGAGTCCAAGGGCATGAGATTTAACACATCCCAGTGCCAAGTTCTGCACATTGGCCACAACAACCCCATGCAGTGCTACAGGCTGGGGTCAGAGTGGCTGGAGAGCAGCCAGGCAGAGAGGGACCTGGGTGTGCTGGGTTGATAGCAGGCTGAACATGAGCCTGCAGTGTGCCCAGGCAGCCAAGAAGGCCAATGGCATCCTGGCCTGCATCAGAAACAGTGTGGACAGCAGGAGCAGGGAAGTCATTGTGTTCATGTACTCAGCACTAGTTGGGCAACACCTTGAGTCCTGTGTCTAGTTCTGGGCCCCTCAGTTTAGGAAAGATGTTGAGGTTCTGGAAGGTGTCCAGAGAAGGGCAACAAAGCTGGTGAGGGGTCTGTGAGGAGAGTCTGAGGGAGCTGGGGTTGCTTAGCCTGGAGAATTGGAGGGTCAGGGGAGACCTTTTTGCTGTCTACAACAACCTGAAGGGACAGGCAGAGGTTGGTCTCTTTTCCCAGGCAGGCAGCACCAGAACAAGAGGACAGAGTCTCAAGCTGTGCCAGGGGAGGTTTAGGCTGGAGGTTAGGAAGAAGTTCTTCATAAAGAGAGATTGGCCATTGGAATGTGCTGCCCAGGGAGGTGGTGGAGTCACCGTCCCTGGAGGTGTTTAGGAAGAGACTGGATGAGGCACTTGGTGCCATGGTTTAGTTGATTAGATGGTGTTGGGTGACAGGTTCGATGTGATGATCTCGAAGGTCTTTTCCAACCTGGTTAATTCTATTCTATTCTATTCTATTCTATTCTATTCTATTCTATTCTATTCTATTCTATTCTATTCTATTCTATTCTATCTATTCTATTCTATTCTATCAGATCAACTCCTGCCCCAGCGTGGTGTCATCAATCCCCTTGTCCAAATTTTCAATAAAGTCAACACAATCCTCGGTGAGACCACCTCCACAAGCATCAAGTGTCACCCACTGAGAAATGCTGCTGCAGTTTAGTTACTTTAAACTCAAGTGGCCCCTTTCATCCCTGCCAAAGTAAAACTATTCATGTAGCCTGTGGTCTGAGTAACTTAGTCTGACAGATTTTTAGCTTGCAAAACTTCAGAATTTCCAAGACAGTCTCTTCCACTGCTTTGTTATCTTAACTGAAAAAAAAACTTTTCTTAACTCCCACTTTAACATTTTCTTTATGAATTTATCCTTTCCCTTACCTGTTGAAAACATCAAGAACAGTTTTTTTCTCTTCCTTGGCAGCGCTCTGCTACAGATGCAGAGACTTTTATCAGCATCCCTCCCAGGCTATCTTCTCTAGACTAAACAAACTGAATTCACTTGATCTTTCAGCTTAGGTCATTTTGCAGGACCTCTTTTGATCTCTCTTCTTATTTATCTTTTCTGAATTCACTGTACCTAGACCATACTTTTCTTGAAATTCTGTTTTCAAAACTGTTTCAAATATTGAAGTGATGTCATAAGAGTTTGGAGGCAACAGAAAACACCCTGCCACTAAGCACTAGTAATGTGAGTTTTGATCATTGCAAACTATGCTCATAACATACAGAATGACCCAGGGAAAACAAGTTATATCTTGCCCAAAGAGCAAGTCAAATCAGTTCTTTTAAAGGTATAAACTAGTTTTGAAATAAAAATCAAGTCCATCTACTGAACCAGTCTATTTTGGTTTTTTAAATTGAACAACCACACAGCGATGTGCCAAATTGCACTGTGGCAGTAAGGAGACAGATACTTAAATAGCCTTCCTGCAAATGCTCAAAAGCAAGGTCATTGAGACTTACTTCTTGTCATTGCTTTTGGTTTTCTCTAAAGGTGTTGTAGAGTAGGAGAAAATATCTTCACACAGTTGCTTGTCACTTTCATGTTCTGTAACAAATCTGCCTGCTTAATACCAGTCATTTGGTTTTCTCTGTTATTTGTCCTAGCATTTTGGGAGGCAAGAACTCCAGGAGCTAAGATGTGTGGTTAAATTACTGTATCTTAACTATTACCTCACGTAAGCTGAGCCAATACCACTATCCATGCTCTTATGCTGCAAGAGATAAGTAATTTGTTTTACCATGTAAGGGAATTGGTTAAACCCAGCTTAAGAATGTTAAACTTACTGGTGTAAAGCCTGCATGTGAGAAGATACTGCTGCTTGGGTGACAAGTTAAAATTATGGAGTGCAGACCTCTTAAACTGAAACAACTTTATCAAAACTCGAAGACAAAATTATTTCTTGAAGTTATTCTTCCTCAGTGTTTTTGATGGTTCACAGGAAATAGCAAATCATAATTGCAGACCAATTAGCCCAGGATGTGTTTTGCCCTCTGGGCTGCAAGTGTGAGTGTCCAGATTCTCATCCATCAACACCCTCAAGTACTTTTCCACAGGGCTGTCTTCTGTCACCTCATCCCCCAGTCTGTATAGATAGTGAGGATTATTCTGGCCCAGGTACAGAACCCTGCACTTGCTCTTATTGAACCTCTTGAGGTTTGCCTGGGCTCACCTCTCCAGCTTGTCCAGGTCCCTCTCAATGACATGTTGTCCCTATGGCAGATCAACAGCACCAGTCTGCTTGGTGTCATCTGCAAACTTGCTGATGGTGAACTTGATCTCACTGCCTATGTCATAGTATCATAGTATCATAGTATCATAGTATCATAGTATCATAGTATCATAGTATCATAGTATCATAGTATCAGTCAGGGTTGGAAGGGAACACAAGGATCATCTAGTTCCAACCCCCCTGCCATGGGCAGGGACACCCTACACTAGATCAGGCTGGCCACAGCCTCATCCAGCCTGGGCTTAAACACCTCCAAGGATGGGGCCTCAACCAACTCCCTGGACAACCCATGCCAGGGCTTCACCACTCTCATGGTGAAGAACTTCCTCCTCACATCCAGCCTGAATCTCCCCACCTCCAGCTTCATTCCATTCCCCCTAGTCCTATCACTACCTGATCACTGCCTATTAAACAGTACAGGTCCCAGTACAGACCCCTGAGGGATACCACTTGTCACTACCCTCCATCTGGACTTCAAGTCATTGAGCAGCACCCTCTGGATGCAGTCATTCAGCTAATTCCTTATTCATTGAATAGTCCACCCATCAAATCCATACCTCTCCAACTTTGCGAGCAGGATGTTGTCGGTACCATGTCATCGTCCTTGAAGAAGTCCAGCTAGATCATATCCGTAGGTTATACCTTATCCACTGACAAAGCCACTTTATAGTGGAAACCTGCTACGTTGGTCAGGCAGGGTTTCACAAGTATCACAGTACATTAGAGGTTGGAATGAAGCTCAAGAGATCATTGAGTCATGCACAGCAATGCATCCATGTGGGTTTTGAAAGTCTCCAAAGAAGGAGACTCCACTACCTTCCTGGACAGCCTGTTCCAGTGCTCTATCACCCTCACTGTAAAGAACTTTCTCCTCATGTTGAGGTGAAATCTTCTATGTCCAAGCTTGAACCCATTGTTTCTTGTCTTATTATTGCACACTACCAAAGAGACCTTGGCCCCCTCCACTTGACACCCACCCCTCAGATATTTATAGACATGGATCAAATCTCCTCTGAGTCTTCTCTTCTCAAGACTAAACAGTCCCAGGGACCTCAGTCTCTCTTCAGAGGGGAGGTGTTCATGCCTCTTTGTTGGATTCTCTCCAGCAGGTCCCTGTCTCTCTTGAGCTGGGGAGCCCAAACCTGGATGCAGTATTCCAGGTGTGGTCTCACCAGGGCAGAGTAGAGAGGTAAAAGAACTTTCCTGGACCTGCTGGACACATTTTTCTTGATGCATCCCAGAATACCATTGGCTCTCTTGGCCACAAGGGCACATTGCTGTTTCATGGAGAACTTGCTGTCTACCAGCACTCCAAGGTCTTTCTCTGTGGAGCTGCTTTCCAGCAGGGCAGCCCCTAACCTTTACTGGTGCCTGCTGTTATTCCTTGCCAGTTGTAGAACCCTGAACTTTTCCTAGTTGAACTTCATGAGGCTTGCCTGCACCCAGCTCTCAGCCTGTCCAGATCTCATTGAAGCCTGGAGAAGAGGAGACTGAGGGGTGACCTTATTGCTCTCTACAACTATCTGAAGGGAGGTTGGTCTCTTCTCCCAGGCAGCCAGTACCAAAACAAGAGGACACAGTCTCAGGCTGCACCAGGGCAGGTTTAGGCTGGATGTTAGGAAGAAGTTCTATACTGAGAGAGTGATTGCCCATTGGAATGGGCTGCCCGGGGAGGTGGTGGAGTCACCATCATTGGAGGTGTTCAGAAGGGAGACTTGCTGTGACGCTTGGTTGCATGGTTTAGTTGTTTAGGTGGGTTGTATTGTATATATTGTATTGTATTGTATTGTACTGTATTGAGGTGGGTTGGATTGGTTGATGGGTTGGACGCGATGATCTTGAAGGTCTCTTTCAACCTGGTGTATTGTATTGTATTGTATTGTATTGTACTGTACTGTATTGTATTGTAATGGCTGCACAGCCTGACCGGTGTCAGCCACCCCCTCACCCCCCCACACCCCCCTTCCGTTTTGTATCATCGGTGAACTTGCTGAAGATACTCCCAATCCCCTCATCCAGGTTGTTGATAAAGATATTGAACAAAACTGGACCCAGTACTGATCCCTGGGGAACACCAATGGCCGCAGGCCTCCAAGTCGACTCTGTGCCACTGATGATACAATACAATACAATACAATACAATACAATACAATACAATACACCAGGTTGGAAGAGACCTTCAAGATCATCGCGTCCAACCCACCAACCAATGATGATGACCCTCTGAACTCTGTTGTCAAGCCAGTTTGCAATCCACTTCACAGACCAGCCATCTAGGCCACATTTCCTGGTCTTTTCTATGAGGATGTTATGGGAGACAGTATCAAAATCTTTACTGAAGTCAAGGTTTATGACATCCACTGCTATTCTCTCATCTCTCCATTGATCATAATTTCATAGAAGGCTGTCAGATTAGTCAGGCAGGATCTCCCCTTGGTAAATCCATGTTAGTTACTCCTGATAAGCCTCTTGTCTTCCAATAACATATGATTAATGACTTACAAGATGGAATTTGTGTGATGAATTATTAGGTTTTAAAAATTACAGAAAGAAAGGAAAAATCACCATTCCTACATTGCCCTGTTCTAGCCTAACAAAGTGAGAGACCAGAAAGGAGTTGCATTTGTAGAATATTCTTTTTTCCAAGAGGTTTTTATGGTGAATTCTAGTTTAACATAATGTTATCTTGTTCATGGACTAGTGTGACCGCTATTTCAGTACTGTATGTGACTTAGAAGAAAGCCAACCTGCATTTAATAAAAAAAAAAGAAATCCCTTTTCAACTGGCTGTTACTATGGCAGTTCTGACAGCAAGCCAGTGGAGCGGAGATTAGTGATAATCCTCAAGCAGACCGTTGCAGTTGCAGTTACATGTAAGTGGTAGGAATAAAACTTTCTGCTATAAGCCTATGACCTTTTGAAGATATAGCTGCACTGTTAAGGGTAGACTTTGCCTCAGGAACTCTGAGATAGCTTCCAGGCAAGGTCTGCTGAGATTCATCTGTGCAAATTGCAGCAGAGATAGAGAAGTTATACAAAGGGATTTGGAGACTTTAAAAATATCATAGAATCATAGAATCAATAAGGTTGGAAGAGACCTCAAAGATCATCAAGCCCAACCTGTCACCCAAGACCTCATGACTACTAAACCATTGCACCAAGTGCCACATCCAATCACCTCTTGAACTCAGGGGTGACCTTATTGCTCTCTACAACTACCTGAAGAGAGGTAGTAGCCAGGCAGAGGTTGGTCTCTTCTCCCAGGCAGCCAGTACCAGAACAAGAGGACACAGTCTCAGGCTGCACCGGGGGAGGTTTAGACTGGATGTTAGGAAGAAGTTCTATACAGAGAGAGTGATTGCCCATTGGAATGGGCTGCCCGTGGAGGTGGTGGAATCACCTTCATTGGAGGTAATAATACAATAATACAATAATACAATACAACAGGTTGGAAGAGACCTTCAAGATCATCACGTCCAACCCATCAACCAATCCAACCCACCTAAATACAATACAGTACAATACAGTACAATACAGGTGTTCAAGAAGAGGCTTGATGGGGTGCTTGGTGCCACGGTTTAGTTGTTTAGGTGGGTTGTATTGTATGGTATGGTATGGTATGGTATTGTATTGTATTGTATTGTATTTAGGTGGGTTGGATTGGTTGATGGGTTGGACGTGATGATCTTGAAGGTCTCTTCCAACCTGTTGTGTTGTGTTGTGTTGTGTTGTGTTGTGTTGTGTTGTGTTGTATTGTATTGTATTAACACCTCCAGTGATGGTGACTCCACCACCTCCCTGGGCAGCACATTCCAATGGCTAACAACTCTCTCTGTGAAGAACTTTCTCCTCACCTCGAGCCTAAACTTCCCCTGGCACAACTTGAGACTGTGTCCTCTTATTCTGGTGCTGGTTGCCTGGGAGAAGAGACCAACCCACTCCTGGCTGCAGCCTCCTTTCAGGCAGTTGTAGGCAGCAATAAGGTCTCCCCAGATCCTCCTCTTCTCCAGGCAGGAAACAGTGAAATGAGATTCAGTCTGGAACACTTGAAAAAAAACAAACATCATCATTTAATGCCTCTAGAGAGGTAATCTGAAACAAACATTCAATAAATGGAGGATGTGATATTTAGGTGGCAATAACAGTGAAGGAAACCTGTGGGGTGACAATGAGCAATGTAAGCAAAGGGAGCAACAGAAACTGTACATGAGCTTTCGGGGAATCCTGCAAGGAAACAACACATCATGGTCCAGGGAGGATGTACATCTTTTGTGTCAGCCACACAGGAAATATCAAGATCCAAAGATGCTGTTATAATAAAAAGAATGAAGAGAAATTGTTGTTTTCAACAAGAGTGGTTGAAAAGCAGAAAGTGACTGGGAGAGAACAGCCTGATGAGACAATCAAGAAGCACAAAAGGGACTAACAATTTCTTGCACAATGTGGAAAGTTATTGATACTGTGAAAGGATAATTATTAAAGATAATCCGTGGGGGCTAGGCAAGAGAAACAGAGGAAACTAAGCAGGAAAAAAAAATAGGCTGAATTAAGTAATCAGAAGTTCTTAATAGAGAAGTCTATTAGACAAAGGAATATTCTCCTAAGAGACATGGCTGTAAGCTTTTTAGTGCAGGCACCATGACTGCTTATATCTTTTCACTGCACCTACCACAGCTGGGATCCCAATCCTTATTTGATGCTGTGGGTTCTGCTGCAATAGAAATAACAAACAGCAATAATGATATGCTGTGGTACTGAAGTGAAGGCACCATATACTCAGAATTATGCTCCAGATACAGGAGAACTTGTCCCAACATGTTTGGGCACATCCCCTCACCTTCCCCACTGCCCTTGGAAAACAAGTCTAGGGCACTGGAGGTCAAGGCTGAGGTGATTCTGATAGTAACATAGTATCATAATATCAGTCAGGGTTGGAAGGGAACACAAGGATCATCTAGTTCCAACCCCCCTGCCATGGGCAGGGACACCCCACACTACATTGGGCTGGCCAGAACCTCATCCAGCCTGGTCTTAAACACCTCCAGGGATGGGGCCTCAACCACCTCCCTGGACAACCCATTCCAGGGCTTCAACACTCTCATGGGGAAGAACTTCCTCCTCACATCCAGCCTGAATCTCCCCACCTCCAGCTTCATTCCATATTTTAATGCTGGGGATGCCCTAGGACACACCATTGGGGGTTTTCCCTGAGGCAAAACAGCCTAAGGCAAAGCAGCCTAAGCATAAACAGCCTAAGGTTAAACAGCCTTCCCCTGGCATCAGGACTTTAAAAAAAAGAGGAGGATAATTGTTATTTGTGATTCCCTCCTGAGGGGAACAGAAGAACTCATATGTCGACCAGACCCTTCTCACAGGGAAGTTTGTTGCCTGCCAGAACCTCAAGTTAGAGATGTTACCAGAAGGCTGCCTAGTCTGGTGCAGCCCTCTGATGACTATCCCTTTCTAGTTATGCAGTTAGGGAATGACAATGTTGCAAACAGAACTCCCAGGGCTATCAAAAATGACTTCAGGGCCCTGGGAGATCTGGCTGAGGGCTCAGGTGCATCGACTGACTGGACAGATGGGCAGAGTCCAATGGGATGGCATTTAATAAGTCCAAGTGCCAGGTGCTGCACTTTGGCCACGGCAACCCCATGCAGAGCTACAGGCTGGGGTCAGAGTGGCTGGAGAGCTGCCAAACAGAGAGGGACCTGGGGGTGCTGATTGACACCCACCTAAACATGAGCCAACAGTGTGCCCAGGTGGCCAAGAAGGCCAATGGCATCCTGGCCTGTATTGGGAATAGTGTGGCCAGCAGGAGCAGGGAGGTCATTCTGCCCCTGTACTCTGCATTGGTTAGGCCACACTTGAGTACTGTGTCCAGTTCTGGCCCTCAGTTTAAGAAGGACATCGAGATACTTGAACGTGTCCAGAAAAGGGCAACAAGGCTGGTGAGAGGCCTTGAGCACAAGCCCTATGAGGAGAGGCTGAGGGAGCTGGGGTTGCTTAGCCTGGAGAAGAGAAGGATCAGAGGTGACCTCATTGCCCTCTACACTACCTGAAAGGTGGTTGTAGACAGGAGGGGGTTGGTCTCTTCCCCCAGCCAACCAGCACCAGAACAAGGGACACAGTCTCAAGCTGTGCCAGGGAGGTTTAGACTCGAGGTGAGGAGGAAGTTCTTCACTGAGCGAGTCATTCGTCATTGGAATGGGCTGCCCAGGGAGGTGGTGGAGTCGCCGTCCCTGGAGGTGCTCAAGGGGAGATTGGACGTGGCACTTGGTGCCATGGTCTAGTTGTGAGGTCTGTTGGGACAGGTTGGACTTGATGATCCTTGGGGTCTCTTCCAACCTTGGTTATACTGTGATACTGTGATACTGTGATAATTTTTACATCGATACCCTTAGTTGCAGGAGGGAATACCAGAAGGCACAGGTCAGGAGCTGCAGTCAACAAGTGGCTCAGAGGCTGGTGCAGTCGAAAGAATTTTGGATTCTTCGATCTTGGAGAACTTTCTACCGCCCCAGGTCAGCTGGCAACAGATGGAATACATCTGTCCCAGAGGAGGGGGAAGGTCACAGTGTATGAGAATGGCCAGCCCCTCAAAGGGAAAAAGTTCTAGGAAGAAAATTGGCAGGTCTCATTGACAGGGCTTTAAACTAGATTTGAAGAGTCTGGGGGTGGTAAGCTGGAGCCAGGGGTGAAACCAGCAGCCCAGCTGCAGTGCATGTACACTAATGCACGAAGCATGGGTAACAAACATGAGGAGCTGGAAGCCTTGTTGCAGCAGGAAAGTTATGATGTAGTTGCCATCACAGAGACATGGTGGGACGACTCACATGACAAGAGCGCTGCAATTGATGGCTACAGGCTGTTCAGGAGAGACAGGCAAGGAAGAAGGGGTGGAGGGGAGGACCTCTACATCAGGGAGGCACTAGATGCCATTGAGATGGAGATCAGGGATGGTCAGGTTGAGTGCTTGTGGGTGAGAATTAGAGGGAAGACCAGCAGGGCAGACATCCTGGTTGGAGTCTGTTATAGACCACCCAACCAAGAGGAAGATGTTGATGAAGCATTCTATAGGCAGCTTAAGGCTGTCTCAAGATCGCCTGACCTTGTTCTCATGGGTGATTTCAACCTGCTTGATATCTGCTGGACTCTAGCAAGGCCTTTGACACCATCCCCCACAGCAAACTGCTGGCTAAGCTGTCAGCTCATTGCTTGGACAGCAACACTATGTGCTGTGTTAGGAACTGACTGGAGGGCCGAGACCAGAGAGTGGTGATGAATGGTGCCACCTCCAGCTGGAGGCCAGTCACCAGTGATGTTCCCCAGGGATCAGTGCTGGGCCCCATCCTCTTCAATATCTTTATTGATGATCTGGATGAGGGGATTGAGACAGTCATCAGCAAATTTGCAGATGACACCAAGTTGGGAGCGGATGCTGATCTGTTAGAGGGTTGAAGGGCTCTGGAGAGGGACCTCGACTGACTGGACAGATGGGCAGAGCCCAACGGGATGGCATTCAACAACTCCAAGTGCCAGGTGCTGAACATTGGCCACAACAACCCCATGCAGACCTACAGGCTAGGGGTCAGAGTGTCTGGAGAGCTGCCAAACAGAGAGGGACCTGGGGGTGCTGATTGATAGCCACCTGAACATGAGCCATCAGTGTGCCCAGGTGGCCAAGAAGGCCAATGACATCCTAGCCTGTATCCACCCACAAGAAGGGCCAGTTGGAAGAGCAAGGGAATTACAGGCCTGTCAGCCTCACCTCAGTGCCAGGCAAGATTATGGAACAGGTCATCTTGAGTGCAATCACACAGCACTTACAGGATGGCCAAGGGATCAGGCCCAGCCAGCATGGATTTAGGAAGGGCAGGTCCTGCCTGACCAACCTGATCTCCTTTTATGATCAGGTGACCCGCCTGGTTGATGTGGGGAGGCTGTGGATGTGGTCTGCCTGGACCTCAGCAAGGCCTTTGACACCGTCCCCCACAGCAAACTCCTGCCCAAGCTGGCAGCCCCTGGCTTGGACAGCAGAACTCTGAGCTGCGTTAGGAACTGGCTGGAGGCTGAGCCCAGAGAGTGGTGGTGAATGGTGCCACATCCGGCTGGCGGCCAGTCACTAGTGGTGTGCCCCAGGGATCGGTGCTGGGCCCCATGCTCTTCAACATCTTTATTGATGATCTGGATGAGGGCATTGAGTCCATCATCAGTAAATTTGTGGATGACACCAAGCTGGGTGCAGGAGTTGATCTGCTGGAAGCTAGAGAGGCTTTGCAGAGGGACCTGGACAGGCTGGACAGATGGGCAGAGGCCAAGGGCAGGAGAATGAACACATCCAAGTGCCAGGTGCTGCACATTGGCTACAACAACCCCAGGCAGTGCTACAGGCTGGGGTCTGACTGCCTGGAGAGCGGCCAGGCAGAGAGGGACCTGGGGGTACTGGTTGATGGTAGGCTGAACATGAGCCTGCAGTGTGCCCAGGCAGCCAAGAGGGCCAATGGCATCCTGGCCTGCATCAGAAAGAGTGTGGCCAGCAGGAGCAGGGAGGGCATTCTGCCCCTGTACTCTGCACTGGTTAGGCCAGACCTAGAATATTGCATCCAGTTCTGGGCCCCTCAGTTTAGGAAGGAGGTTGACTTGCTGGAAGGTGTCCAGAGAAGGGCAACAAGGTTGGTGAGGGTTTTGGAACACAGCCCTGTGAGGAGAGACTGAGGGAGTTGGGGTTGCTTAGCCTGGAGAAGAGGAGACTGAGGGATGACATTCTTGCTCTCTACAACTCCCTGAAGGGAGGTTGCAGCCAGGCAGAGGTTGGTCTCTTCTCCCAGGCAGCCAGTACCAGAACAAGAGGACACAGTCTCAGGCTGCTCCAGGGCAGGTTTAGACTGGATGTTAGGAAGAAGTTCTATACAGAGAGAGTGATTGCCCATTGGAATGGGATGCCCAGGGAGGTTGCGGAGTCACCTTCATTGGAGGTATTCAGGAGGAGACTTGATGGGGTGCTTGGTGCCATGGTCTTGTTGTTTAGGTTGATTGGATTGGTTGATAGGTTGGACACGATGATCTTGAATGTCTCTTCCAACCTGGATTTATGGTATTATTGTAAGAATAGTGTAGCCAGCAGGAGCAGGGAAGTCATTGTGTCCCTGTACACTGCACTGGTTAGGCCACACTTTGAGTCCTGTGTCCAGTTCTGGGCCCCTCAGTTTAAGAAGGACATCGAGATACTTGAACGTGTCCGGAGAAGGGCAACAGGGCTTGTGAGAGGCCTTGTGCACAGCCCTGTGAGGAGAGGCTGAGGGAGATGGGGTTGTTTAATTGTTGTAATTGGCACAAGAGGACAACAGGGCCAGCCCAGCTGAAGTGCTTCTACGCAAATGCACACAGCTTGGGCAACAAACAGATGAATTATTGCCACCGTGCTGCTGGAGGCCATGACATAGTGGCATTACTGACACTTGGTGGGATGATTCCCATGAGTGGAATGTAGGGATAGATGGGTACAAGCTTTTTAGGAAGGATAGGCAGGGCAGGAAGGAGGAGGTGTTGCCCTCTGTGTCAGAACCCAGCTGGAATCAGCAGAACTCCACCTGGGGAGGGATGATGAGCTGGTTGAGAGTGTATGGGTTAGAATTAAAGGCAAGACAGGGGAAGGAGATATTACTGTGGGGGTCTCCTACAGGCCACCTGACCAGCAGAACCAAGCAGATGAGGCCCTCCACAGGCAAATAGAAGCGGCTTCCAGGTCACAAGCCCTGGTCCTCGTGGGTGATTTCAACCACCCTGATATCTGCTGGAGGGACAGCACAGCAAGGCACCAGCAATCCAGGATGTTCCTGGACTGCAGAGAAGACAACTTCCTCCTCCAAATGGTAGAGGAACCAACAAGAAAAGGTGCTCTGCTGGACCTTGTTCTCAGCAACAGGGAAGGGCTGGTAACCAATGTGAGGCTCAGAGACAGCCTTGGCTGCAGTGACCATGAAGCAGTTGAATTTAATCTCCTCAGGGCTATCAGGAGGACCTATTCTAAGCTTACAACCCCAGACTTCAGGCATGCAGACTTTGATCGCTGCAGGGATCTGCTAGCCACAGTGTCATGGGACGAAGCCCTGGAGGGAAGAGGGACCCAGGACAGCTGGTCACTATTCAAGGACCACCTCCTCTGTGTCCAGGAGCTATGTATACCAACAAAAGAGAAAAACAGGGAAAAATGCCAGGAGGCCTGCTTGGATGAACAAGGAGCTACGGGACACACTATTACTTAAAAAGAAACTCTACAGGAAGTGGAGGGAAGGACAGATAGAACAGGGGGAGATAAGGAAGCTGCCTGAGCAGCAAGAGGCCTGGTTAGGAAAGCCAAAGTAGAGTTGCAATTGAATCTAGCCAGGGAGGTTAAAAGGAGCCCTAAGAACTTCTACAGGTATATTAATGGCAAGAAGAAGAGTAGGGAAGGTGTGGGCCCCCTCAGAAAGGAAAGTGGTGAATTGGTCACAAGTGATGTGGAAAAGGCTGAGGTACTCAATCACTTCTTTACCTCAGTCTTCACTGCAAGGGCCTCCAGCCACACTCCTGGAGTCATGGCAGACGATGCCAGGGCCGGGGAGGAAGAACTGCCCATGGTAAGTGAAACTCAAGTTGGTGATCACCTGAAGAACCTGAAAGTGTTCAAGTCCATGGGACCCGACAGGATACACCCAGGGGTGCTGAGAGAGCTGGCAGATGAGGTTGCTAAGCCCCTCTCTAGTCTATTCCAAAAGCCATGGCAGCCTGGGGCAGTCCCCACAGGCTGGAAAAGGGCAAACATTGCTCCCATCTGCAAAAAGGGTAAGAAGGAGGAACCAGGGAAATCCAGGCCACTCAGTCTCACCTCTGTGCCCAGAAAGATCATGGAGCAGATCCTCCTGGAGGCACTACTGACTCAGAAGAGTAGTGAAGAGGTGATTGGGAGCAGTCAGCATGGCTTTGCCAAGGGCAAATCCTGCCTGACAAACCTGGTGGCCTTCTATGAACAGGTCACAACATTAATAGATGAGGGGAGAGCAACTGATGTCATTTCCCTGGCCCTGAGCAAAGCCTTTGACAATGTTCCACACCACATCCTGGTCTCCAAGCTGGTGACACACGGGTTTGATGGATGGACCACTGGGTGGATGCAGAACTGGCTTGATGGCCGCACCCAAAGAGTGGCTGTCAACGGGTCCATGTCCCAGTGGAGGCCAGGGACAAGCAGAGTCCCTCAGGGATCAGTCCTGGGACCAGGCTTGTTCAACATCTTTGTGGGTGACATGGACAGTGGCACTGAGTGCACCCTCAGCAAGGTTGCTGATGACACCAAGCTGTGTGGTGCAGCAGACACGCTGGAGGGAAGGGATGCCATCCAGAGGGACCTGGACAGGCTGGAGAGGTGGGCACAAGCCAACCTCAGGAGCTTCAACAAGACCAAATGCAGGGTCCTGCATCTGGGTTGAGGCAATCCCAGGCACAAATCCAGGCTGGGCAGGGACTGGCTGGGGAGCAGCCCAGAGGAGAGAGACTTGGGGTGCTGGTGGACTTGGGGTGCTCTCAATGTGCACTTGCAGCCCGGAAAGCCAATCAGATCCTGGGCTGCATCAGGAGAAGTGTGGCCAGCAGGGCAAGGGAGGGGATTCTCCCCCTCTACTCAGCTCTGCTGAGACCCCACCTGGAGTACTGCCTCCAGTTCTGGAGCCCCAATTACAAGAGGGATCTGGCGGTGGAAGGTCTCCAGAGAAGGGCCACGAGGATGATCAGAGGGCTGGAGCACCTCTGCTGTGAGGACAGACTGAAGGAGTTGGGGCTGTGCAGTCTGGAGAAGAGAAGTCTCTGAGGTGACCTCATTGTGGCCTTCCCGTATCTGAAGGGGGCTACAAGAAGGCTGGGGAGGGACTTCTCAGGCTCTCAGGGAGTGATAGGACTAGGGGGAATGGACTGAAGCTGGAGGTGGGGAGATTCAGGCTGGAGGTGAGGAGGAAGTTCTTCACTGTGAGGGTGGTGAGGCCCTGGAATGGGTTGTCCAGGGAGGTGGTTGAGGCCCCGTCCCTTGAGGTGTTTAAGCCCAGGCTGGATGAAGCTCTGGCCAGCCTGATCTAGTGTAGAGTGTCCCTGCCCATGGCAGGGGGTTGGAACTAGCTGATCCTTGTGGTCCCTTCCAACCCTGACTGAAACTATGAAACTATGTTTAGCCTGGAGAAGAGGAGGCTCAGGAGTGACCTCATTGCTCTCTACAACTACCTGAAAGGTGGTTGTAGGCAGGCAGGGCTTGGTCTCTTCTCTCTAGCAACCAGCACCAGAACAAGGGGACACAGTCTCAAGATGTGCCAGG
The DNA here is from genome assembly GCA_015227895.2 of Colaptes auratus. NCBI lineage: Eukaryota > Metazoa > Chordata > Aves > Piciformes > Picidae > Colaptes > Colaptes auratus. The sequence goes on along the minus strand of CM026897.1, from coordinate 317,243 downwards.
GGAGGTTTAGGCTGGGGGTTAGGAAGAAATTCTACACAGACTGAGTGATTGCCCATTGGAATGTGCTGCTCGGGGAGGTGGTGAAGTCAGCATCATTGGATGTGTTCAGGAGGAGACTTAATGGGATGCTTGGTTGCATGGTTTAGTTGATTAGGTGGTGTTGGATGATAGGTAGGACACTATGATCTTGAAGGTCTCTTCCAACCTGGTCTATTCTATTCTATTCTATTCTATTCTATTCTATTCTATTCTATTCTATTCTATTCTATACAATACAATATAGTACAATACAATACAATACAATACAATAAAGCAGTTTGGAAGAGACCTTCAAGATCATCACTTCCAACCTATCAACCTATTCTGCATGCCCCCATTGCATGGGATGCTCATGCTACTGTCTGGCTGCTGTCCCAGTGGAAGAGAGCCAGCACCCAGAAACACAGAACCCAAAAAGCAGCAAGTGGAACAGGAATCCCCTCATGTCACAATCTGAACTTCAGGCCTAAGAATAGAATAGAATAGAATAATAGAATAGAATAGAATAGAATAGAATAGAATAGAATAGAATAGAATAGAATAAATAGAATAGACCATGATGGATGGATGAGACCTTCAAGATCATCACGTCCAATGCATCAACTAATCCAACACCACCAAATCAGCTAAACCATGCAACCAAGCACCCCATCAAGTCTCCTCCTGAACTCCTCCAGTGACTGTGCCTCCACTACCTCCATGGGCAGCCCATTCCAATGGGCAATCACTCTCTCTGCATAGAACTTCTTCCTAACATCCAGTCTAAACCTCCCCTGGTGCAGCCTGAGACTGTGTCCTCTTGTTCTGGTACTGGTTGCCTGGGAGAAGAGGCCGACCTCTGCCTGGCTACAACCTCCCTTCAGGGAGTTGTAGAGAGCAGAAGTCACCCCTGAGTCTCCTCTTCTCCAGCTAAGCAACCCCAGCTCCCTCAGCCTCTCCTCATAGGCTTGTGTTCCAAACCCCTCACCAACCTTGTTGCCCTTCTCTGGACATGTTCCAGCAAGTCAACCTCCTTCCTAAACTGAGGGGCCCAGAACTGGACACAGGACTCAAGGTGCGGCCTAACCAGTGCTGAGTACAGGGGCAGAATGCCCTCCCTGCTCCTGCTGGCCACACTCTTCCTGATGCAGGTCAGGATGCCATTGGCCCTCTTGGCTCCCTGGGCACAATGCAAGCTCACGTTCAGCCTCCCATCAACCGGTACCCCCAGGTCCCTCTCTGCCTGGCCGCTCTCCAGGCAGTCAGACCCCAGCCTGTAGCACTGCATGGGGCTGCTGTGGCCAACGTGCAGAACCCGGCACTTGGATGTGTTCAATCTCCTGCCCTTGGCCTCTGCCCATCTGTCCAGCCTGTTGAGGTCCCTCTGCAAAGCCTCTCTACCCTCCAGCAGATCAAATCCTGCCCCCAGCTTGGTGTCATCTGCAAATTTGCTGATGGTGGACTCAATGCCCTCATAACGATGTTAAAGAGCAGGAGTGAATTACAAGGGCAGATCCTAAGATAAATTATGCCAATCTTGTATAAACAGGGACACTGGAAAACATGCAGACAAGACCCCTGACAGTGCTGCAGCTTGGGGGTGATGGTTTCGGAGTGGTCCTCTATGTGACAGGGAGATGATTGTTTTCACCTACAATGACATCATACTTTTCTGTCTGAAGTGCTGAGTGGTTGCCATGCTTTTGTCTCTGAGCACCACATTGTTGTTTGGATTATTTACCACTCCTCCTCCTCCTCCTCCTCCTCCTCCTATTTTAATGGCTGAAACCTAAGAAGATCTGGGGCTTGTCAGAATATTGAGGAATTGAGGAGAAAGCAATTGATGACAGCAGTTCAATGATAATAATTTTATGTCTTGCTTTTCTGGTTCTGGGGTGTACTTTAGCAAAATGACTGAAGTAAGTGATGCCTTTTCAGTCAGATTTATCTCAGACTCTTGAGCATCTGAAAAGGACCTAGCAGTGAGTTTGGCAGATAAAGCAGAAAACAAGACAGGAACTACCATTGTAGAATGCAAAAGGTCAAATTGAATGTCAACAGCAAAGGCAGGGGATGCAAGTATTAAAGAGCTCCAGTTTGAGAAAATGAGGGCACCAGATTGTGTATCCCTGGCTGACTGCTAAAGGTTCAAGCTTTAGGAGAATGTTGCTTTTCACTACACACTGATTTTTCATTATTTTATACCACAGGACTCTCCAAATTTCTTGTGGATGCTACATAGGCCAGAAGCAAATGCTGCCCAATCCTGTGAGGCTGGTGAATACCTGAACTTAATGGTGCATGTTTTCTCATTTGACCGAACAAAACTACACTTTGTCACTATTTGTGGGGGAAGTCTATTGTCTTCTAAAACTTGGTTTGGTGGAAAAAAGGATGTACAAAAAGGAAAGAAGAATTGTTATGTTGCTTTTCAAGGCTGCAAAATCAGTGAATAGGAATACTGCTACCACTAGGCTTCACTGTTTTTATAAATCACCAGAAAGTAAATAAAAAATAATCAACAAGAAATGGGCTATTGTTAATCACTAAAGTCTACAGAGTTACCTGCATCTCATTTAGCTCAATTAATGTAGCACTGAACAGATGTAACTCAGTGACCTGCCTCAGAAGAAGGCTGGAACGTGTCCAGAGAAGGGGAACAAAGCTGGTGAGGGGTTTGGAACACAGCCCTGTGAGGAGAGGCTGAGGGAGCTGGGGTTGCTTAGCCTGGAGAAGAGGAGACTGAGGGGTGACCTTCTTGCTCTCTACAAGTACCTGAAGGGAGGTTGTAGCCAGGCAGAGGTTGGTCTCTTCTCCCAGACAGGCAGCCAGTACCAGAACAAGAGGACACAGTCTCAGGCTGCGCCAGGGCAGGTTTAGGCTGGAGGTTAGGAAAAAGTTCTATACAGAGAGAGTGATTGCCCACTGGAATGGTCTGCCCGTGGAGGTGGTGGAGTCACCATCACTGGAGGTGTTCAGGCGGAGACTTGATGGGGTGCTTGGTGCCATGGTTTAGTTGTTTAGGTGGGTTGGATTGGTTGATGGGTTGGACTCGATGATCTTGAAGGTCTCTTTCAACCTGGTGTATTGTATTGTATTGTATTGTAAATTCACAGAGTTCTTTGATCAAACATGATGCGTTTACCATTAATTGCAAACAAGAGCAAAATGTCCCACTTTGTTCCTGATCAAGAGATAATAGTCTGGCTCCTAGGCTTTCTAATCAGTTGTCAGCCATAAATAAGTAGTTTATATGGGGTCATTCTGCCCCTGTACACAGCACTGGTTAGGACGCACCTTGAGTCCTGTGTCCAGTTCTGGGCCCCTCAGTTTAGGAAGGATGTTGACTTGCTGGAGCGTGTCCAGAGAAGGACAATGAAGTTGGTGAGGGGTTTGGAAAACAAGCCCTGTGAGAAGAGACTGAGGGAGTTGGGGTTGCTTAGCCTGATAAGAGGAACTGAGGATGACCTTCTTGCTCTCTACAACTACCTGAAGGGAGGTTGTAGCCAGGCAGGGGTTGGTCTCTTCTCCCAGGCAGCCAGTACCAGAACAAGAGGACACAGTCTCAAGCTTCACTGGAGGAGGTTTAGACTGGATGTTAGGAAGAAGTTCTATACAGAGAGAGTGATTGCCCATTGGAATGGGCTGCCTGGGGAGGTGGTGGAGTCACCATCATTGGAGGTGTTCAGGAAGAGGCTTGATGGGGTGCTTGGTGCCATGGTTTAGTTGTTTAGGTGCGTTGGATTGGTTGATGGGTAGGACGCAATGACCTTGAAGGTCTCTTCCAACCTGGTGGTGTATTGTATTGTATTGAGTGGGTTTCATCTCTGTACCTGTATGTCACATGGAGACGTTTTCCATGAGGTGTTTCTACTCAGAAACTTTCAAGTTCTCATCTCTGTGTTGAAACCATAGTATCACAGTATCACAGTATCAAAGTATCACTAAGGTTGGAAGAGACCTCGAAGATCATCGAGTCCAACCTGTCACCACAGACCCCATGACTAGACCATGGCACCAAGTGCAACGTCCAATCCCCTCTTGAACACCTCCAGGGAGGGTGACTCCACCACCTCCCTGGGCAGCACATCCCAATGGCGAATGACTCTCTCAGTGAAGAACTTTCTCCTCACCTCCAGCCTAAACCTCCCCTGGCGCAGCTTGTGAATGTGTGCCCTTGTTCTGGTGCTGGCTGCTAGAGAGAAGAGGCCAACCCCTTCCTGGCTACAACCACCCTTCAGGTAGTTGTAGAGAGCAATGAGGTCGCCCCTGAGCCTCCTCTTCTCCAAGCTAAACAACCCCAGCTCCCTCAGCCTCTCCTCACAGGGCTGTACTCAAGCCCTCTCCCCAACCTTGTTGCCCTTCTCTGGACATGTTCAAGTGTCTCGATGTTCTTCTTAAACTGAGGGCCCCAGAACTGGACACAGGACTCAAGGTGTGGCCTAACCAAAGCAGAGTACAGGGGCACAATGACCTCCCTGCTCCTGCTGGCCACACTAGTCCTAATGCAGGCCAGGATGCCGTTGGCCTTCTTGGCCACCTGGGCACACTGCTGGCTCACATTCAGGCAGCTGTCAATCAGCACCCCCAGGTCCCTCTCTGTTTGGCAGCTCTCCAGCCACTCTGACCCCACCCTGTAGCTCTGCATGGGGGTGCTGTGTCCAAAGTGCAGCACCTGGCACTTGGACTTGTTGAATGCCATCCCATTGGACTCTGCCCATCTGTCCAGTCAGTCGAGGTCCCTCTGCAGAGCCCTTCTGCCCTCTAACTGACCAACATCTGCTCCCAACTTGGTGTCATCTGCAAATTTGGTGATGACTGTCTCAAATCCCCTTATCCAGATCATCAGTGAAGACACTGAAGAGGATGGTGCCTAGAACTGATCCCTGCGGAACGCCACTGGTGACTGGCCTCCAGCTGGAGGTAGCACCATTCACCACCACTCTCTAGGCCCGGCCCTCCAGCCAGTTCCTAACACAGCACATAGTGTTGCTGTCCAAGCCACGAGGTGACAGCTTAGCCAGCAGTTTGCTGTGGGGGATGGTGTCAAAGGCCTTGCTGAAGTCCAGGTAGAACACATCCACAGGCCTCCCCACATCCACCAGGTGGGTCACCTGATCATAGAAGGAGATCAGGTTGGAGAGGCAGGACCTGCCCCTCCTAAATCCATACTGGCTGGAGCAATCATTTGCTGTTTCAATTATTTCCTCTCACTGGCTGAGCAAAACAGACACTGTAAAGGTACAATTCATCCACATTTGAGATGTCATTTAGGATGAGGTGAATCATGCTTTTTTGTTTCCATTTACTATAAAGGGAGGCAAGGGTGACTAATTGAAACATAGATGTCTGTATTGCAAACATTTAAAGTTAAGTGAGGATGAATCTCACTCTCAGAGCCAGCTCAGGTCTGACAGAAATGGTGACAGCTCACTGGCTCCAGTAAAGCTTTGGCTCTTCTTCATCATTACATGAAAGCATATTACTTCAGAAGCTATTTCAGGTTCAGATAGCCACACCCTTATGATGCTCAGATTCCAAGCTAATTAGCATGGAGGATACAAGCAGGCCCAGTGATCATCTCTGCATCTTTCTCTTTAGTAAGTAGTTCTGGTAAGGTTTTTTTACAGAAGCGAAGCACAGCAGTTTAGGTTTAACAGGATCTTTGTGCTCAAGCATAGTGTAGACCTTGTTGACCCTGCACTGGCTCCATGCAGGTTTCTTCCGGATGTCCTCTTTCAATATTTCTAAAGTAGTGATGATGCTCTATGCATTTCCACAGCAAAATGTCTGTCAGTCACATTTGCTAATTGAATCTGTGGAGAGCTGATGAAACTGTGCTTGTCACAAACAGCTTAGGTTTGGAGACATTAATGCTTTTAATGCCTGTTTTCTGTGTCCATATTATGTGAAACTGTTACTTAACGTACTTGCCTCATTAAGCTGAATGGTTTTCTTTTAGGACAACGTGCCTGCTTACGAAGAAATGGCATGGGTAATTCAGTTACAACAGTATATTCCTGTCTGCAGGGAACCCAAGAAAATTTAAAGTAGGCCCTTTGGGTCTGGAGTAAAATTACTGAGATTATGTCATGAATGATTAATAGTCATATCCTGTCATACCCGTAGACTGGCTAGCAGAACTAGAGACTTGCAAAACATGCTGGAAGTGATCCAGTTTGTTTTCCCCATTCTGTGGTTAATGACCTAATGATTTTCCCATCTTACCTGTACATCATTTAGCTCTGAAAGTGGGTAGGATGAACCCTTAGTGATGCCAGAATGTTACTGAATTGTTTAACAGCAAAACTGACCTCCATTTCCAGAAAACTTCATCTGGTTCCTCAAATTCTCTGTGTCATGATGCCCCATCTCAATCAAGCTTTTGAGGGAACTATGAATTCCACAGCTAAAACTTACAAGAAAAAAACATAGAAGAAAAATTTAACTAATATGAAATACAGACACCTATCCTCAGCAACAGTAAAGAACACTTCTCAGCACTCACTCTGTAGAGCATTTTTTTCTTCGTACTTCCCAACAAGGTTATTGTTCCCACAAATAATTCACCCAACACTGAATTTTATATAGGTTTTGGCTTGACAGTACTAAAATCTCTCCTGTGTACTTGGTTCTGAAAAATACGGATCATTAACTGTACCATTGTTGCAGTTTGGGCTGGGTGCCCTCTGCTACATGAGGTGCTTCCTGTGTCCAGAGGTCCAGCCCAGTGGGTGGACACAGGAAACTAGGTATTTCTACCATAATTCTCTGCACCACTATAAGATCCAGTGCGAGGTCTGGCACCTCCTCTTTCTTCCTCGCTGTGGCCCAGTAACTGGGGGAGATGTTGTCTCCCGGCCATGGGCCTGGCTAGGCCCAAGGCCACGGGGGGATGGGCAGTCTCAGATCTGGCCAGCTGAGACTAGCCTAGCAATGGGGGGGGGAGAAGGAGCCCTGGGGGGTCTTGGATGTACCCCCAGGTGGGGATGGGATCTGCCTGGGTCTGTTTTGGGATTTTCTTTCGTCACTGCTTCTGGCTCTCTGTAAACATTCACTGCTTTTTCATTTAAACTTTCCATCACTTCTGCAATCTGTTTGAGTTGTTATTTTTGCCCGTGGTGGGGAGGGGGCTGCCTCAACCCATCACAACCATAAACATGTATCCTAGTTTTAATTCAGTCAGCAGCTCAGCTCTAGAAATCCACTCACAACTTTCCAACCTCTACTGCAACTTTTCCCCTCCCCCCACCCCTTCATCTCTGGGTGCTCTCCAGAGCATCTTTGTGTGCTTTGCTTTGCAGTGATGTATCTGGGTGTTGATAAGACATTAGTGTTTTGACTGCTGCTGAGCCAAGCACCAAGGCTGTGCTTTTCCAGCATTTTCTCCCCCAGAAGCAGGCTGAATGATGGATAAAATCTTGGGACAGGACACTTCTGGGACAGTTGACCCAAACTGACCAAAGGAGTATTCCATACCATATGACTTCAGCTCAGATATAAAAGCAAAGTGAAAGAAGGAAGTGTGGGGCTATTTGTTGATGGCATCAGTCATTCAGAGCAACTGCTATGTGTGTTGGAGTTCTGCTTCCTAGGAAGGGACTGAACATCATCTGCTGATGGGATGTAGAGGATATCCTTTTTGCTCTTGCTTCTGCTCATGGCCTTCACTTTTGATTTTCATCCTATTAAATTGCTTCTATCTTGACTCAGGAGCCTTTTGTCACATTCTCTCCTCTCCCCTGTTCACCTAAGAAGAGGAGTGATAGAGTGGCTTTGGTGGTCATCTGGCCTTAGCCAGGACCAAACTGGACATGAGGAGGAAGTTCTTCACCGTGAGGGTGGTGAAGGCCTGGAATGGGTTGTCCAGGGAGGTGGTTGAGGCCCCTTCCCTTGAAGTGTTTAAGACCAGGCTGGATGAGGCTCTGTCCAGCCTGATCTAGTGTAGAGTGTCCCTGCCCATGGCAGGGGGGTTGGAACTAGATGATCCTTGTGGTCCCTTCCAACCTGAACTGAAACTATGAAACTATGAAACTATGAAACCACCACAGTGGGCAACATGCAAAGGAACCCAGGAGACAGAGTTGTGATAACGAAGATTTACCACTGCAGGGATATCAGATAACACAAAGGAAAATACTGGCATATGTGACAGCAGGGGAACAGACAAAATGTGAACCACACGCACCTGGGAATCAAAGCACAAAATGGGCTGTTCCTCACCTGGAAGTGGGGAAAATCAGCAAAAAACAGGAACAGGAAACTGTACAAGCTATAGAAAGCCAAATAGCCACACAACCATTTTTTGTTTTGTAGCAAGCATGACATCTCCATGATGTTGCATGATGTTTGCCCTCCCAGCTTTACACGACACTACACTACACGACACGACACTACACTACACTACACTACACTACACTACACTACAGTACAATACACCAGGTTGGAAGAGACAATACAATAAAATACAATACACCAGGTTGGAAGAGACCTTCAAGATCATCGAGTGCAACCCATCAACCAATCCAACCCACCCAAACAAACTAAACCATGGCACCAAGCACCCCATCAAGTCTCCTCCTGAGCACCTCCAAAGATGGCAACTCCACCACCTCCAAGGGCAGCCCATTCCAATGGGCAATCACTCTCTCTGTATAGAACTTCTTCCTAACATCCAGCCTAAACCTGCCCTGGCGCAGCCTAAGACTGTGCCCTCTTGTTCTGGTACTGGCTGCCTGGGAGAAGAGGCCAACCTCTGCCTGGCTACAACCTCCCTTCAGGGAGCTGTAGAGAGCAAGAAGGTCACCCCTGAGTCTCCTCTTCTCCAGGCTAAGCAACCCCAGCTCCCTCAGCCTTTCCTCCTAGGGCTTGTGTTCCAAACCCCTCACCAACTTCATTGTCCTTCTCTGGACACCTTCCAGCAAGTCAACCTCCTTCCTAAACTGAGGGGCCCAGAACTGGACACAGGACTCAAGATGCGGCCTAACCAGTGCAGTGTACAGGGGCAGAATGCCCTCCCTGCTCCTGCTGGCCACACTGTTCCTGATGCTGGCCAGGATGCCATTGGCCCTCTTGGCTGCCTGGGCACACTGCAGGCTCATGTTCAGCCTACCATCAACCAGCACCCCCAGGTCCCTCTCTGCCTGGCTGCTCTCCAGCCACTCTGACATCAGCCTGTAGCACTGCCTGGGGTTGCTGTGGCCAATGTGCAGAACAGAAAAGGTGCTTTCACTGCACTACTGCAGGGGGTGGGGCAGGGGAGAGTAGCCCTCCCAATTCCTTCTAGTGGGGCTAGCCAGCTAAAACAAATACATTAAATAATACAGAATTGCTAAAATCTAACACAAACCATGTCTCACTTTTTCTGAGAGTTTTGTATTAATTTGTTGCTGAAAATCCCAAACCTACAATCTTTCCAATCTGGAAAACACATCATCAACTGACAGATTGACTATGGCCAAGGAAAGAATTAAAGCATATGCTTAACTTCATCCACCCATCACAGAAACAAAGCTAAACAATCCTGTGATAGTAACTCAGTAGCTACCAAGTTTTAATGTATTTATTCTCACCATCACAAAGCTGAAAATGTTATTCATTATCCCTGTTTTACAGGAGGGAGCTTGAACACATTTAGAGTAGGTTTTGAATTCCTACAGTGTTCAGTTCTTTTGTGGATCTGGTGCTACAGACTTGCCAGGTACAAGGAAGCACAATACAGACTGAACCGAATTGCTCTCTGCTGAGCCTCTTTGTAAGCAGAGTTTATTAGTGTGGGTCTAGCACCATCCTGATGCTGTGAAGTTGCTTCTAGCCCTGAGGTTATCCATCACACAGTATTGTTATGTTCTTTCATGGGCTTGGAGAGTGTTGTGCTCTGTTAAGCAGTGTAAATTTGAATATATTTGCACTGGTCACCCATCAGTTCCCTCATATACAGCAAGACTGAATCCAGTTTTAGCAAGACTGATACTGTTATCCTAATGGATGGACTACTTGTTTCTCAGGAGCTGGATAATTAGTTCTTTAGGCTTTTCAGGCTTACTTATGTATTTGCTTAGAGACAGCATATTTTTAGATGCTTCCTAGAATGGGGCCTGAGACTTTACTACATACAGGGATTCGTGAGAAACAGAAAGAAATACTTGCTGAATTTCTGGACCAATGACATTCTGAATGCCACTTTGAAAAACAGTAACAAACACACAAATAAACAACCTCCCCCAAACCAAACAAAAAACCCAAAACAAAATCCAACAAACTACAGGGGAAAAAACATCCATTTTTTCTTCTTTCTTTAAAAATTGTGAATAACTCTAGACAGGAATTCCAGAAAACCATTTCAGCTGAGAACAAAACATTAGACAGGAGTCAGACTTCACATTGCAGTCCTTCTTAATCAACAATGGACTCGAGCATCAATGAACTAACTTTTCCATTAGGTAACAGCCAAAAGATTGCCGCAGTCTTACATTGTCTCTGTCTTCCAATGTCCTCATTTTCTCCAACTGCTAATTTAAAATGCTTTCACTGTTGCAAGGAGCATAGTTAACTGCTAAAGAATTATTTTATTGCCCTAAAACAGTAATACATTTGCATTCATTACTATGAGTCTTATTACAGTTATAAAAGAAAGGGTAACAACATGAAGGGTTTGAAGGGCAGTAGATAATAGCCTGAAAAAGGCTCTGAAATGCCTGAAGATTCAGACATAAAATAGGAATGATAAACAAGTTCATATTTGTTAGTGATGGTTATGCTAGAGGGAACATTTTTTATATTTTTTTTTCTTTTTAAAGTTTTATGGAGAATGTATTTCAGTTCTAAGATAGACATAAATTAAACATGTGTCATCTGGTGTTCAGTTAAGAAATAGCAAGAAATAATGAGCTGTATAGTGGCAAAGCTGTTAAAGGACTCTATAGGGCAATCTATGAAGTATAAAAAAGAGAAAGGTCCAGTTCCTATAGCCATTTACTCCTCACACCTTTGTGTTTAGCCCAGCTCCATCCAACCTTAAGGTATAAGTAATCAGAGAGACAATCCTATCTTAACAGTTCAGCAATTACAAAGGAAAAAATTAAGTGTAATATGAAAAGACAAAGAGATTCTGTGAATTAAAATTAGACTTCCAAATCCTTTCTGACAGACTTTAGTTCAGTTTTTCAGTGCCTGATTTTTAAGGTCTGCTCAACTCTTACTCTTAAATGCTCTGTTTTAAGTTAGAGCGGCTCGTCTCCAGAAATCAAGACAGTGAGAGTATATGGCCGATTGATGAGCTTGGTTTTAAAGACAGTGTTTCCTTCACAGCACTTTGGCACAGATTGGGGATTTTCAGATCATGTTTGATGCTGAATACAGTCAGACATGGATAACTCTTCCTTGATCAGAATTTTTGTAATTTATTTTTTCCTCTCAAATATTGGCTGGTTCTTTTGTTTTAGCAGTAACCTCTTGCCAAAGCTTGGGATTTCCACACAAACTATTTAAAATATTAAAAAAGATACAATGAGCTGTTTGCAGATACTTGCAGTGCAAATTAGACATCTTAATTGCCTTTACTAACTCCAGTGTGAGTGGTTGGATACTGCTCATTTCATACTCTCTACCACTTGAGATTTTGTCATACATTGAGTTTTAACCTGCTGCTATTCATACCACCGTGTCTCACGCAGGTTCAAAATGGAAATGTTGGCTACCCACAGCAAACTCCTGGCCAAGCTGGCAGCCCATGGCTTGTGATGTGTTAGGAACTGGCTGGAGGCTGAGCCCACAGAGTGGTGGTGAATGGTGCCACAGCCAGCTGGCTGCCAGGCACTAGTGGTGTGCCCCAAGGATCAGTGCTGGGCCCCATGCTCTTCAACATCTTTATTGATGATCTGGATGAGGGCATCGAGTCCATCAGCAGTAAATTTGCAGATGACACCAAGCTGGGGGCGAGAGTTGATCTGCTGGAGGGCAGAGAGGCTTTGCAGAGGGACCTGGACAGGCTGGACAGATGGGCAGAGTCCAAGGGCAGGAGATTGAAGACATCCAAGTGCCAGGTTCTGCACATTGGCCACAGCAACCCCAGGCAGTGCTACAGGCTGGGGTCAGAGTGGCTGGAGAGCAGCCAGGCAGAGAGGGACCTGGGGGTACTGGTTGATGGGAGGCTGACCATGAGCCTGCAGTGTGCCCAGGCAGCCAAGAGGGCCAATGGCATCCTGGCCTGCATCAGGAAGAGTGTGGCCAGCAGGAGCAGGGAGGGCATTCTGCCCCTGTACACTGCACTGGTTAGGCCACACCTTGAGTCCTGTGTCCAGTTCTGGGCCCCTCAGTTTAGGAAGGAGGTTGACTTGCTGCAGCAAGGGGTTTGGAACACAAGCCCTGTGAGAAGAGACTGAGGGAGCTGGGGTTGCTTAGCCTGGAGAAGAGGAGACTGAGGGATGACCTTCTTGCTCTCTACAACTCCCTGAAGGGAGGTTGTAGCCAGGCAGAGGTTGGTCTCTTCTCCCAGGCAACCAGTACCAGAACAAGAGGACACAGTCTCAGGCTGCACCAGGTGAGGTTTAGGCTGGATGTTAGGAAGAAGTTCTATACAGAGAGAGTGATTGCCCATTGGAATGGGCCGCCTGTGGAAGTGGTGGAGTTGCCGTCACTGGAGGTGCTCAGGAGGAGACTTGATGGGGTGCTTGGTTGCATGGTTTAGTTGTTTAGGTGGTGTTGCATGATAGGTTGGATGCAATGATCTTGAAGGTCTCTTCCAACCTGGTTCTATTCTATTCTATTCTATTCTATTCTATTCTATTCTATTCTATTCTATTCTATTCTATTCTATTCTATTCTATTCTATTCTATTCTCAGGCTTGAAGTTCAGATTGTGACATGAGGGGATTCCTGTTCCACTTGCTGCTTTTTGGGTTCTGTGTTTCTGGGTGCTGGCTCTCTTCCACCGGGACAGCAGCCAGATAGGGGAGGGATGGGAGAGTAGCTCCCTTGTTTGGGTTTTTAGCTTGATGGCTTTCTGCTGTGCTCTTTGTGCAAATTGGCTTAGGTAATGGTGTATTATGTTATCTCATAGTTTCATAGTTTCATAGTTTCAGTTAGGGTTGGAAGGGACCACAAGGATCATCTAGTTCCAACCCCCCTGCCATGGGCAGGGACACGCTACCCTAGATCAGGCTGGACAGAGCCTCGTCCAGCCTGGGCTTAAACACCTCCAGGGACGGGGCCTCAACCACCTCCCTGGACAACCCATTCCAGGCCTTCACCACCCTCACGGTGAAGAACTTCCTTCTCATGTCCAGCCTGAATCTCCCCACCTCCAGCTTCATTCCATTCCCCCTAGTCCTATCACACCCTTATAGTCTGAAAAGTCCCTCCCCAGCCTTCTTGTAGCCCCCTTCAGATACTGGAAGGCCACAATGAGGTCACCTCGCAGCCTTCTCTTCTCCAGACTGAACAGCCCCAACTCCTTCAGTCTGTCCTCACAGGAGAGGTGCTCCAGCCCTCTGCTCATCCTCGTGGCCCTTCTCTGGACACACTCCAGCACCTCCAGATCCCTCCTGTAATAGGGGCTCCAGAACTGGAGGCAGTACTCTCCAGTGGGTATCACCAGAGCTGAGTAGAGGGGGAGAATCACCTCCTTTGACCTGCTGGCCCACACTGCTCCTGATGCATCCCCAGGCTCTGATTGGCTTTCCAGCTGCAAGTGCACACTGAAGCTCCTGTTGAGCTTCTCCTCCACCAGCACTCCCAAGTCTCTCTCCTCTGGCTGCTCCCCAGCCAGTCCCTGCCCAACCGTTATTTGTGCCTGGGATTGCCTCGACCCAGATGCAGGACCCTGCACTTGGTCTTGTTGAAGCCATGAGGTTGGCCCTGTGCCCACCTCTCCAGCCTGTCCAGGTCCCTCTGGATGGATCCCTTCCCTCCAGCCTGTCTGCTGCACCACACAGCTTGGTGTCATCAGCAAACTTTCTGAGGGTGCACTCAATTCCACTGTCCATGCACCCACAAAGATGTTGAACAAGCCTGGTCCCAGGACTGATCCCTGAGGGACTCTGCTTGTCCCTGGCCTCCACTGGGACATGGACCCATTGACAGCCGCTCTTTGGTTGCGGCCATCAAGCCAGTTCTTTATCCATCTGGGGGTCCATCCATCAAACCTGTGTGTCACCAGCTTGGAGACCAGGATGTGGTGTGGGACAGTGTCAAGCTTTGCTCAGGGCAGGCAAACGACATCAGTTGCTCGCCCCTCATCTATTAATGCTGTCACCTGTTCATAGAAGGCCACCAGGTTTGTCAGGCAGGATTTGCCCTTGCAAAGCCATGCTGACTGCTCCCAATCACCTCTTCACTACTCTTCTGAGTCAGTAGTGCTCCAGGAGGATCTGCTCCATGATCTTTCCGGGCACAGAGGTGAGACTGACTGGCCTGTAGTTCCCTGGTTTCTCCCTTCTTACCCTTTTTGAAAATGGGAGCAATGTTTGCCCTTTCCAGCCTGTGGGGACTGCCCCAGGCTGCCAGGCTTTTGGAATAGACTAGAGAGGGGCTTAGCAACCTCCTCTGCCAGTTCTCTCAGCACCCGTGGGTGTATCCCGTCGGGTCCCATGGACTTGAACACTTTCAGGTTCTTCAGGTGATCACCAACCTGAGCTTCACTTACCATGGGCAGTTCTTCCTCCCCGGCCCTGGCATCGTCTGCCATGACACCAGGAGTGTGGCTGGAGGCCCTTGCAGTGAAGACTGAGGTAAAGAAGTGATTGAGTACCTCAGCCTTTCCCCATCACTTGTGACCAATTCACCAGTTTCCTTTCTCATTTATATTAAACTCTTATCTTACCTTATTTCAACTTTTTATCTCAACTCAGACTTTTGGTGTTGTTTTTCTCTTGTTTCTGTTTTGGTTTTGTTTGGTTTGGTTTGGTTTAGGCTTTTTTGTGTATGTTACTTTCACTTCCATGTTGTAGGGAAAAGACAGTGCTAACCTAGTACAGATTTTAAACTATTTAAGCTATTTCCCTAAAAAATAGTTTTAGGAAAGCATAATATTGCTTCTCAGATGGGTAAAGCTCTGAAACCTATCATCCACTCCTTACATATTCCAAGGTTTTGAAACTGTAGACACTCAGCAAACTCCAGCCTTCCAGATCCTCTTTGGAAAAAGTTGAAAAGACAAGCTTACAGAGCAACTCTTCTTGAAGGCTGCTCTGTGACGATTGGTATAGGTCTTTCTTTGGACTGATCCATCTTGAATGATATATTATTCCATCATTAGATACCTAAATGGAACTAGGTGTTTTTTCAAGTAATGGCAAGCATACAGTCCACTTCTACTCCCATCCTTCAACATGAAGTATAAACTCACACATGTGTGTGTGATTTTGCATATCTAATTTATTTTAAGATTTTTGGTTATCTCCCAAACATTTCTGTGATACCTAACAGAGTGGAATCCAGTCTGCTTATGCTTTTGAGATAGCATTGCGTCTTTGCCTTCATTACCGTCATCCTTCTTACTATTATTGCAGTTGTCCTTAAAGTATCTTCATCCTAAAACAGAAGAGCTATCAGTACAGAAATCTTTAGAAAGAATTAATAAGTGCTTAGCTGGTGCTAGACCTCTTCTACACATAATCAAGAGAAATTCACCTGATCTGATTTACAAATCCATGTCAGAATAAGATGAACTACAGAATCACAGAACCATGAATTGATTTAGGAAGGAAGGGATCTTTAAAGGTCAACCTGGAGTAAGCAGGGTCATCCTGAACTAGATGAAGTTCAGAAACCCATAAAAGTTGACCTTGAATGTCTCCAGGGATGGGGGCCTCCACGATTTCCCTGGCCAACTTGCTCCAGTCTTCCACCACCCTCAAAGTACTTCTTCTGTATTTCTAGTAAATATCTTCCCTTTTTTAGTTTTAAACCATCACTCCTTGCCCTGTTGCAACACACCTTTCTAAAAAGAATATCCTCATTATTCTTGTGGGCCTCCTTTAACTACTGAAAGGCCTCAATATGGTCTCCCTGGAGCCTTCTCTGCTCCAGTCTGAAGAAGCCCAACTCTCTGGGCCTTTCTTCATAGCAGAAGTGTTCTAGACCTCTGATCATTTTTATGACCTCCACTGCTCCAGCAGATTCACGTCTTTCTTCCAGCAAGAACTCCAGAGATGAACATAGCACTCCAGGTAACTACTCTCAAAAAAGTGGAGTAATGGGGCAGAATCCCCTCTGTAAAGTTGCTGGCCACACTTCTTTCAGCACACTCCAGGATATGGTTTGCCATATGCACTTTAAGCCAAAGGGGCAAGAATAACCTCCACTCTGTATTATACTTGGAAGGGAATGCAGTAACCAAAGATGAGGAAAAGGCTGAGGTACTAAATGCCTTCCATGACTCCATATTAGAATAGAATAAAATTAACCAGGTTGGAAAAGACATCAATTCCAGCACCATCCAATTAACTAACCCATGGCACCAAGTGCCTCATCCAGGCTCTTCCTAACCACCTCCAGTGGTGGTGACTTCACCACTTTGTTGGGCAGCACATTCCAATGGCCAATCTCTCTTTCTGTGAAGAACTTCTTTCTAACATCCAGCCTAAACCTCCCCTGGCACAGCTTGAGACTGTGTCCTCTTGTTCTGGTGCTGATTGCCTGGGAGAAGAGACCAAGCCCCACCTGGCTACAACCTCCCTTCAGGGAGTTGTAGACAGCAATAAGGTCTCCTCTGAGCCTCCTCTTCTCCAGACTAAGCAACCCCCGCTGCCTCAGTGGATAGTGAATTGGTTGGATGGTTGTATCCAGCAGGTCAATGGCTCATGATCCAGATGGAGATTGGTGCCAATTGGTGTATTTCAGTGGTGCATACTGGGACCAGTGCTGTTTAATGACAACTGGTATCGAATGAATCCCCAGCAGGTGTGCAGATGAAAACAAGCTGAGTTCAACAAGACCAAGTGCAAGATCATTCGCATGTGTTGGGGAAACCATTATTATCAATCCAGGTTTAGGATGAAGAGAATGTGACCAGCCCTGTAGAGAAGGATTTGGCAGTACAGATGGATGAAAAGCTGGACATGAATCATAGAATCATAGAATCAACCAGGCTGGAAAAGACCTCAGAGATAAAGTCCAACCTATTATCTAATACTTAACACCTCATGACAATTAAACCATGGCTCTAAGTGCCACATCCAATCACTTTTTTAACACCTCCAGGGATGGTGACTACACCACCTCCTTGGGCAGCACATTCCAATGGCCAGTTTCATAGTTTCATAATTTCATAGTTTCAGTCAGGGTTGGAAGGGACCACAAGGATCATCGAGTTCCAACCCCCCTGCCATGGGCAGGGACACCCTAGGCTAGATCAGCCTGGCCAGAGCCTCATCCAGCCTGGTCTTAAACACCTCCCGGGATGGTCCTCAACCACCTCCCTGGACAACCCATTCCAGGGCCTCACCACTCTCATGGTGAAGAGTAGAGGGGGAGAATCACCTCCCTTGACCTGCTGGCCACACTGCTCCTGATGCAGCCCAGGATCTGATTGGCTTTCTGGGCTGCAAGTGCACATTGAGAGCTCATGTTGAGCTTCTCGTCCACCAGCACCCCCAAGTCTCTCTCCTCAGGGCTGCTCCCCAGCCAGTCCCTGCCCAACCTGTATTTGTGCCTGGGATTGCCTCGACCCAGATGCAGGACCCTGCCCTTGGTCTTGTTGAACCTCATGAGGTTGGCTTTTGCCCACCTCTCCAGCCTGTCCAGGTCCCTCTGGATGGTCCCTCCCTCCAGCGTGTCTGCTGCACCACACAGCTGGTGTCATCAGCAAAATTGCTGAGGTGCACTCAGTGCCACTGTCCACGGCACCCACAAGATTTGAACAAGCCTGGTCCCAGGACTGATCCCTGAGGGACTCTGCTTGTCCCTGGCCTCCACTGGGACATGGACCCCATTGACAGCCACTCTTTGGTGCAGGCCCATCAAGCCAGTTCTTTATCCATCTGGTGGTCCATCCATCAACCCTGTATCACCAGCTGGGAGACCAGGATGTGGTGTGGGACAGTGTCAAAGGCTTTGCTCAAGTCCAGGTAAATACCTCATTGCTCGCCCCTCATCTATTAATGTTGTGACCTGTTCATAGAAGCCCCAGGTTTGTCAGGCAGATTTTGCCCTTGGCAAGCCATGCTGACTGCTCCAAATCACCTCCTCACTACTCTTCTGAGTCAGTAGTGCCTCCAGGAGGATCTGCTCCATGATCTTTCTGGGCACAGAGGTGAGACTGAGTGGCCTGGAGTTCCCTGGTTCCTCCTTCTTACCCTTTTTGCAGATGGGAGCAATGTTTGCCCTTTTCCAGCCTGTGGGGACTGCCCCAGGCTGCCATGGCTTTTGGAATAGACTAGAGAGGGGCTTAGCAACCTCATCTGCCAGTTCTCTCAGCACCCGTGGGTGTATCCCGTCGGGTCCCATGACTTGAACACTTTCAGGTTCTTCAGGTGATCACCACCTGAGCTTCACTTACCATGGGCAGTTCTTCCTCCCCGGCCCTGGCATCATCGGCCATGACTCCAGGAGTGTGGCTGGAGGCCCTTGCAGTGAAGACTGAGGTAAAGAAGTGATTGAGTACCTCAGCCTTTTCCACATCACTTGTGACCAATTCACCACTTTCCTTTCTGAGGGGGGCCCACACCTTCCCTACTCTTCTTCTTGCCATTCATATACCTGTAGAAGTTCTTAGTGCTCCCTTTAACCTCCCTGGCTAGATTCAATTGGAACTCTGCTTGGCTTTCCTAACCAGGCCTCCTTGCTGCTCGGGCACTTCCTTATCTCCCCCTGTTCTAGCTGTCCTTCCCTCCACTGCCTGCAGAGTTTCTTTTTAAGTTATAGTGTGTCCAGCAGCTCCTTGTTCATCCAGGCAGGCCTCCTAGCATTCTTCCCTGCTTTTCTCTTTGTTGGTATACACAGCTCCTGGACACAGAGGAGGTGGTCCTTGAATACTGACCAGCTGTCCTGGCTCCCTCTTCCCTCCAGGGCTTCGTCCCACAACACTGTGGCTAGCAGATCCCTGCAGTGATCGAAGTCTGCACGCCTAAAGTCTAGGGTCTTAAGCTTAGAATAGGTCCTCCTGATAGCCCTGAGGATATTAAATTCAACTGCTTCATGGTCACTGCAGCCAAGGCTGTCTCTGAGCCTCACATTGGTTACCAGCCCTTCCCTGTTGGTGAGAACAAGGTCCAGCAGAGCACCTTTTCTTGTTGGTTCCTCTACCATTTGGAGAGAAGTTGTCTTCTCTGCAGTCCAGGAACATCCTGGATTGCTGGTGCCTTGCTGTGCTGTCCCTCCAGCAGATGTCAGGGTGGGTGAAATCACCCATGAGACCAGGCTTGTGACTTGGAAGCCGCTTCTATTTGCCTGTGAGGGCCTCATCTGCTTGGTTCTGCTGGTCAGGTCCTGTAGGAGACCCCCACAGTAATATCTCCTTCCCCTGTCTTGCCTTTAATTCTAACCCATATACTCTCACCATCTCATCATCCCTCCCCAGGTGGAGTTCTGCTGATTCCAGCTGGTTCTTGACATAGAGGGCAACACCTCCTCCTCTCCTGCCCTGCCTATCCTTCCTAAAAAGCTTGTACCCCTCTATCCCTACATTCCTACTTCCAGTCATGGAATGTCATTCCCCACCATGTCGTCATGCCCACTATGCCATGGCCTCCCAGCAGCACGGTGGCCATTAATTCATCCTGTTTGTTGCCCAACTGCGTGCATTTGCATAGAACACTTCAGCTGGCTGCCCTGTCGTCCTCTTGTGCCACAATTCCCCTTGGTTTCCACAGGGTTCCTGTGTGTCATCTGGGCTTGCCTCAGGGCAGCAAGTGAGAGCCCTTAGCAGCTCTCCATCCCTCTGCCTCTGGTGAGCTGCCCCTCTGTTTGTCACAGGCCAGCAGGAGACTATTAACCCCTTCCCCCTTCAAATCTAGTTTAAAGCCCTGTCAATGAGCCCCTGTTCATTGAGTTATGCTTTCTGTGAAAAATTTTCTCCTCACCTCAAGCCTAAACTTCCCCATTCACAGTTTGAGACTCTGTCCTCTTGTTCTGGTGATGGTAGTTTGGGAGGAGAGACCAACCCCCACCTGGCAACCAACTCATTTCAGGGACTTGCAGACAGCAAGAAGGTCTCCTCTGACCCTCCTCTACTTCCGGCTAAGCAACCCCAGCTTCCTCAGCTGCTCCTCACAGGGCTGTGCTCCAGACCCCTGCCCAGCTTTGTTGCCCTTCTCTGGACACATTCCAGCATCTCAACATCTTTCCTAAACTGAGGGGCCCAGAACTGGACACAGGACTCAAGGTGTGGCCTAACCAGTGCTGAGCATGGGGCAGAATGACTTCCATGCTATTGCTGGCCACACTGTTCCTGATGCAGACCAGGATGCCATTGGCCTTCTTGGCCACCTGGGCACACTGCTGCCTCATGTTCAGCTACTATCAACCGTTACCCCCAGGTCCTTTTCTGCCTGGCTGCTCTCCAGCCACTCTGACCCCAGCTTGTAGTGCTGCATGGGGTTGTTATGGCCAATGTGTAGAACCTGGCACAATCTTATGGCCTTGGACCCTGCCAATCTGTCCACCCTGGTAAGGTCCCTCTGCAGAGCCCTTCTACCCTCTAACAGATCAACTCCTGCCCCCAGCTTCGTGTCATCTGCCAATTTACTGATGATGGACTCAATGCCCTCATCCAGATCATCAATAAAGATATTAAAGAGCATTGGGGCCCAGCACTGATCCTTGGGGGGGCACCACTATTGCCTGGCTGCCAGCTGGATGTGGCACCATTCACCACCACTCTCTGGGCTCAGCCTCCAGACAGTTCCTAACCCAGCTCAGAGTGTTGCTGTCCAAGCCAGGGGCTGCCAGCTTGGTCAGGAGTTTGCTGGGGGGGACAGTGTCAAAGGCCTTCCTGAAGTCCAGGTAGACTACATCCACAGCCTGCCCCACATCCACCAGGCAGTCACCTGGGCATAGAAGGAGATCGGGTTATAAATACATTAATGCTAAAAAGAGGGCAAGAAGAACCTCTACTCCTTATTGGACCTGGAGTGGAACATTGTAACTAAAGATGAGGAAAAGGCTGAGGTTCTAAGTACCTTCTTTGCCTCCATTTTCAACACTAAGGCAGGAGGACTCCAGGATACTGGCCTCCTGAACTGGTAGATGGGGTCAGGGAGCAGTGTAGTACCACTGAAATCCACGAGGAATTAGTTTGGGACCTGCTGAGCCACTTGGATACTCACAAGTCCATGGGGCCGGATGGGATCCACCCTAGGGTGCTGAGAGAGCTGGCAGAGGAGCTGCCAAGCTGCTCTCCATCATTTTCCTCCAGTCCTGGCTCACCAGAGAGGTCCCAGATGACTGGAAACTGGCCACTGTGGTCCCCAGCCACAGGAAGGGTCAGATGGAGGAACCCAGAAACTACAGGTCTGGCAGCCTGACCTCAGTGCAAGGCAAAATTATGGAGCAGAGTATCTTGTGGGCAATCACTGTACACCTGCAGGATGGCCAAGGGCTCAGGTCCAGCCAACATGGATTTAGGAAGGGCAGGTCCTGCTTCACCAACCTGATCTCCTTCCATGCCCAGGTGACAGCTTGGTGGATGTGGGGCAGGCTGTGGATGTAGTCTGCCTGGACTTCAGCAAGGCCTTTGACACCATACCCCACTGGCCAAGCTGTCAGCCCATGGCTTGGACAGCAGCACTCTGAGCTGGGTTAGGAACTGGCTGGAGGCTGAGCCCAGAGAGTGGTGGTGAATGGTGCCACAGCCAGCTGGCAGCCAGGCACTAGTGATGTGCCCTAGGGATCGGGGCTGGGCCCCATCCTGTTCAATATCTTTATTGATGATCTGGAGGAGGGGATGGAGTCCATCATCAGTAAATTTGCAGATGACACCAAGCTGGGGGCAGGAGTTGATCAGTTAGAGAGTAGAAGAGATCTTCAGATGAACCTCGATTGACTGGACAGATGGGTAATGTCCAACGGGAAGGCATTCAACAAGTCCAAGCACTGGGTGCTGCACTTTGGTCACAACAACCCAATGCAGTGCTACAGGTTGGGGTCATAGTGGCTGGAGAGCAGACAAACAGTGAGGGACCTGGGGGTGCTGATTGACAGCCACCTAAACATGAGCCAGCAGTGTGCCCAGGTGGCCAAGAAGGCCAGTGGCATCCTGGCCATGCTTTTTCAGGTGTCATGCAGAGGGATTTGGCACTACATCAGGTAATTTCCTCTGGACTCTGGGATGCATCTCATCAGGTCCTATAAACTTACGGTTAGGTTCCTCAGATTGTCATGAATCTGATAATCTCTTACAGCAATGTTTTTTTCTCCCCCAGGCTCCTGCCTTGTGGTTAATTGACTCAAGAAGTGTAAGGAGAGAGCTTGACAGTGAAGACTGAGGCAAAAATGCTGCTGAGAGCCTCAGCCATTTCCTTGTCTGTTTTTACCAGATTGCTGGTTTTACTCATTGGCAATGTACATTTTCTTTTACCTCCCTTTTGTCTCTGATAGGCCTCTAACAGCTCATTTTATTATTCCTTGAATCCCTTGTCAATTTCAGCTTCAGCCATGCTTTGGCCTTCCTGACCCTAGCAATCTTGAGGACACAGGTTTCCATTGTGGATGTTTCTGCTACAGTTTCCAAAGCAAACTCAGGCACATTTTTCTAAAACACTCAGTTCTTTGCCATGTTATCAGGATGCAGAAACCTGCTACATTGTGATTCTGATTTCATAAACTTCACCACTTACACCATTAGGTCATCAGAGACCAGCTCTCTGAATTTGCCATTCTGTGATCAGGAATGAGAAAAGGAAGTTATGAAGAACCATCCTCTTCATTTAATGTAACTACTGGTACAGTGAAGTTTTACTGAGTTGTGTTGAAAAAAAAAGGTAGAGTAGAATGAACCAGGTTGGAAGAGACCTTCGAGATCATCGTGTCCAATCTATCAACCAACACCATACGATCAACTAACCATGGCACTAAGCACCCCATCAACTCTCCTCCTGACCTCCTCCAGTGAGGGCAACTCCAGAGACCTCCAGAGGTTAGAAAGGTCCAAGGGTGAACCAGAAAGTGCAATCTTTGTTATTTCACCCCCAGAAGCCTGCATCTCCCCTTTAGAAGGAACAGCACAAGCTGTCCAGCCCCCTTCCTCTCCCTCTCTCTGTCCCTTTCCTGGCCTGGGCTCCTTTATGTTTGCTATGCAGAGGAGCT
>CM026897.1:240214-293481 GCA_015227895.2 Colaptes auratus | reverse complement strand
AATACCAGTAAAACATTATTTTCCACAAACTGAGTGAATTCCATATTTGGCTGCTGCTAGAGTAGTCCTTATCTACAATTGCAGAGGGACCTTGACAGGCTGGACAGATGGGCAGAGTCCAACAAGTCCAGGTGCAAGGTGCTGCATTTTGGCTACAACAACCCCATGCAGTGCTACAGGTGGGGTCAGAATGGCTGCAGAGCAGCCAAACAGAAAGGGACCTGGGGGTACTGGTTAATAGTAGGCAGAACATAAGCCAGCAGCGTGCCCAGGTGGCCAAGAAGGCCAATGGCATCCTGACCTGGATCAGGACCAGTGTGGACAGCAGGAGAAGGGCAGTCATTCTGCCCCTGTACTCAGCACTGGTTAGGCCACACCCTGAGTACAGTTCTGGGCTCCTCAATTTAAGAAGGACATTGAGACACTTAATGTGTCAGAGAAGGGCACAAAGCTGGGAGAGGTCAAAGCACAAGCCCTGTAAGTAGAGGGGCTGAGGGAGCTGGGGTTGTTTAGCTTGGAGAAGAGGAGGCTCAGGGGAAACCTTCTTGCTGTCTACAACTACCTGAAGGGAGGTTGTAGCCAGGTGTGCGTTGGTCTCTTTTCCCAGGCAACCAGAATCAGAAAAAGAGGACACAGTCTTAAGATGTGCCAGGGGACATTTAGGCTGGAGGTGAGGGGAAAGTTCTTCCCAGGAAGAGTAATGTGCCATAGGAACGTGCTGCCTAGGGAGATGGTGGAGTCACCATCCCTGGAGGTGTTCAAACAAGGATTGCACATGGCACTTTGGGACACGGTTTGGTTGTCAGGAGGTGTTAGGTGTTAGGTTAATACCAATTGGCTGGATTTGGTGATCTCTGAGGTTTTTTTCCAACCTGATTGATTCTATGATTTATATATAGAATAGTAAGTTTTAGAGAAGGCTTCTGGAGATCATCTAGTTCAACCCATCGGTTAGAATAGAATAGAATAGAATAGAATAGAATAGAATAGAATAGAATAGAATAGAATAGAATAGACCAGGTTGGAAGAGACCTTCAAGATCATCATGTCCAACCTATCATCCAACACCACCTAATCAACTAAACCATGCAACCAAGCACCCCATCAAGTCTCCGCCTGAACACCTCCAACGATGGTGACTCCACCACCTCCTCAGGCAGCCCATTCCAATGGGCAATCACTCTCTCTGTGTAAAACTTCTTCCTAACATCCAGCCTAAACTTCTCCTTGCACAGCCTGAGACTGTGTCCTCTTGTTCTGTTGCTGGTTGCCTGGGAGAAGAGACCAACCTCTGCCTGGCTACAACCTCTCTTCAGCTAGTTGTAGAGAGCAAGAAGGTCACCCCTGAGTCTCCTCTTCTCCAGGCTAAGCAACCCCAGCTCCCTCAGCCTCTCCTCATAGGGCTTGTCTTCCAAACCCCTCACCATCTTCGTTGCCCTTCTCTGGACAAGTTCCAGCAAGTCAACATCCTTCCTAAACTGAGGGACCCAGAACTGGACACAGGACTCCAGGTGTGGCCTAACCAGTGCTGTATACAAGGGCAGAATGACCTCCCTGCTCCTGCTGGCCACACTCTTCCTGATGCAGGCCAGAATGCCATTGGCCCTCTTGGCTGCCTGGGCACACTGCAGGCTCATGTTCAGTGCACCATCGACCAGTACCCCCAGGTTCCTCTCTGCCTGGCCGCTCTCCAGCCACTCTGACCCCAGCCCGTAGTACTGCATGGGGTTATTGTGGCCAATGTGCAGAACCCAGCACTTGGATGTGTTAAATCTCCTGCCCTTGGCCTCTGCCCATCTGTCCAGCCTGTCGAGGTCCCTCTGCAAAGCCTCTCTGCCCTCCAGCAGATCAACTCCTGCCCCCAGCTTGGTGTCGTCCGCAAATTTACTGATGATGGACTCAATGCCCTCATCCAGATCATCAATAAAGATGTTGAAGAGCATGGGGCCCAGTTGTTTGGGTGGGTTGAATTGGTTGGACACGATGATCTTGAAGGTCTCTTCCAACCTGGTTTATTGTATTGTATTGTATTGTATTATTGTATTGGGGAACACCACTGGTGCCTGGCCGCCAGCTGGATGTGGCACCATTCACCACCACTCTCTGGGCTCAGCCCGCCAGCCAGTTCCTAACCCATCGTAGTGTGCTCTTGTCCAAGTCATGGGCTGCCAGCTTGGCCAGGATTTTGCTGTGGGGGACGGTGTTAAAGGCCTTGCTGAGGTCCAGGTAGAACACATCCACAGGCCTCCCCACATCCACCAGGTGGGTCACCTGATCATAGAAGGAGATCAGGTTGGTCAGGCAGGACCTGCCCTTCCTAAATCCGTGCTGGCTAGGCCTGAGCCCCTGCCCATCCCGTAAGTGCTGTGTGATTGCACTCAAGATGACCTGCTCCGTAATCTTGCCTGGCACTGAGGTCATGCTGACAGGCCTATAATTCCCTGGCTCTTCCAACTTTCTTGTTGTTCTTCCAACTTTTTCTTGTTGGTTCCTCTAACATTTGGAGGAGGAAGTTGTCTTCTCTGCAGTCCAGGAACATCCTGGATTCCTGGTGCCTTGCTGTGTTGTCCCTCCAGCAGATGTCAGGGTGGTTGAAATCACCCATGTGGACCAGGGCTTGTGACCTGGAAGCCGCTTCTATTTGCCTGTGGAGGGCCTCATCTGCTTGGTTCTGCTGGTCAGGTGGCCTGTAGGAGACCCCCACAGTAATATCTCCTTCCTTGTCTTGCTTTTAATTCTAACCCATATACTCTCAACCATCTCATCATCCCTCCCCAGGTGGAGTTCTGCTGATTCCAGCTGGTTCTTGACATAGAGGGCAACACCTCCTCCTCTCCTTCCCTGCCTACCCTTCCTAATGAGCTTATACCCATCTATCCCTACATTCCAGTCATGGGAATCATCCCACCAAGTGTCAGTAACAGCCACTATGCCATGGCGTCCCAGCTGCACGGTGGCCATTAATTCATCCTATTTGTTGCCCAAGCTGCGTGCATTTGCATAGAAGCGCTTCAGCTGGGCTGGCCCTGTCGTCCTCTTGTGCCAGTTCCCCAGATTGCGTCCAGATGGGTTTTGAATATTTTCCAAGAAGGAGATACCACAGCCTCAATGGGAAGTCTGTTTCAGTGCTCCATCACATTAACTTTTTCTTCATGTTCAAATGTTCCTGTGCTCCCATTGCCCCTTGTACCATTTAAAACAGACTGTCACCATCCTCTTGATACCAGCCCTTTAAGATATCAATAAGCATTGATAGGTTTCTCTTTCAGTCTTTTCTTCAGGCTAAACAGTTCCAGGTTGTAGTGGGTTGAGGCAGCCCCCCTCCCCACCACGGGCAAAAATAACAACTCAGACAAACAGATTGCAGAAGTGATGGAAAGTTTAAATGAAAAAGCAGTGAATGTTTACAGAGAGCCAGAAGCAGTGACAAAAGAAAATCCCAAAACATACCTAGGAAGATCCCATCCCCACCTGGGGGTACATCCAAGACCCCCCAGGGCTCCTTCTTCCCCCCTCCCCACTGCTAGGCTAGTCTCAGCTGGCCAGATCTGAGACTGCCCATCCCCCCGTGGCCTTGGGCCTAGCCAGGCCCATGGCCGGGAGACAACATCTCCCCCAGTTACTGGGCACCGGCGAGGAAGAAAGAGGAGGTGCCAGACCTCGCACTGGATCTTATAGTGGTTGCGCAGAGAATTATGGTAGAAATACCTAGTTTCCTGTGTCCACCCACTGGGCTGGACCTCTGGACACAGGAAGCACCTCATGTAGCGGAGGGTACCCAGCCCAAACTGCAACGCAGGTCTCTTAGCTTTTCCTCATTAGAGAGATGCTCCAGTTCACTCCTTGTCTTTATAGGTTTCGCTGACTCTCTCTAGTAGTTCCTTGTCACTTTTGAAATGGAAAGGCCAGAACTGGATACATTATTCTATCTGTGTCCTGACTAGGGAGAATAGAGCAGAAGGAGGACCTTCCTTGACCCACTGACCACATTCTTCTTAATGCATTAAAAAAACCCAAACAAACAAAACAAACAAACCCCAACAATTACCTTCTTGCCCATAGGGGCCCATTGCTGGCTCAAGGTTAAATTATTGTTTCTCAGGAATCTCCAGTCCGTCTTGGTAGAACTGCTTTCCAGCAAGTCAAACTCTAACCTATACTGGGGTGATTCCTCTCTAGGTGCAAGATTCTACACTTGCCTTTGTTGAACTTTATTATGGTCTCATTCATCCAACTCTTCTTCTACTACCATCATGGTAGCTCAGTACACTTCATTTCAAATTGCTCTGAAGCTCCCATTAGACTTCACTCAATTTGCATAATTTATTCCATTCCAAGATCAAAATTGTGCTTGATGTTGTTTTTAAAGTGTCCCACCAAACTATGTTGGCCCCTTGTGGTTGGAGTTTTGGCCTATATTCACACAAAACCTGAATTAAGCTTGACATTTAGAGCTAAGTATATGCAGAAAGTAACCTTAAGGCTCTAAGTGAGGTAGGAAAGTGTTTTCTTAATAAAGACAAAACTTTATTATCTTTACTATAATCAAGACACAAAGAAAAAATTATACCATTTATTATTTAATAAAAAGCAACATATATAGCTTTAGTTACGTAATTTCTCTGGGTGGCATTAAAATGAAATGCAAGGTAGATAGAAAAAAATAATCTATTCTAGTGCCTTATGGAATCATAAATTGCCATGGCATAACAACAAGAACAATGTGATTTGCCTAGTCAAAAGAAATTATGTTAGGGTAAAGGGGGAAAACAAGAATGCTGTGGTCATCATAAACATTGTCAGCCCAAATTTGCGTCTCTGTGCTTCCCAAGCCAACTGGTCTTACTATTCTATTAGCATTAAAAAAAAACAAACATGTGTTTTCCCCTAACATGTCTGCAAAAATGAACTGTCCAGATTATCTTTTTAACTTTTCATCTTCAACAGTTAGTATATTATTTTTCTCTTTTATTTCATCCTTGAAATGTTCCTGTTGATTGCTATATATCATACTGTAGACACAGGCACAACTGCATAATGAACTGATATAAGATAATGAGCACATTAACCTTCAAACTAATAGAAAGGCATATTTGTCTTTTATACATGTCAAAAGTACTCTACATTGATTTCTTCTTGACCTGTACTTTAGATGTTGTTTGTGTTTAATTGAACTTGTAATTAACAGATTTATTTTCCCTTTCAGCACAATTGCTCTTATAAGTCAGAGTCGTGGAAGGTGCCACACACCTCTAATTGGCATTCACTGCAACATCAGGATGCGAAGCATTTTACAGAAGTGCTCAGCAGCTTGAAATTAAAAATAAATGATAAAGGGTTACAGAAACTGAAAAAGTCAAATGATCTGTCCATTTGATCACAGCATGTTACAAAAGAGGTGAGATAACAAGTTAAAAACATATCCTGGGCTATTTGGATGAAAATATATGAGATAATTTTGCTGCCATATTTGTGGGAAATAACCATTGATGAGATCAGCAGCCAAAATCTGTTTCCCACCAAGGAATGCAAATCACCTACCTACTTTCCAACACTTTATGATTTGGAGGCAGTGAGGTGCAGCTGTGAGGATCAATGCCAAAACTGCTGAATTCTTTCTTTCTTGATTTGCCACTAACTTTGTCTGTGACCTAAGGCAAGGACCTAGGATTGGTTGCCATACATGCGAGAGTGCAGGGATCAATACAATACAGTACAATACACCAGGTTGAAAGAGACCTTCAAGATCATTGAGTCCAACCTATCAACCAATCCAACCCACCTAAACAACTAAACCATGGCACCAGGCACCCCATCAAGTCTCCTCCTGAACACCTCCAATGAGGGTGACTCCACCACCTCCACAGGTAGCCGATTCCAATGGGCAATCACTCTCTCTGTATAGAACTTCTTCCTAACATCCAGTCTAAACCTGCCCTGGCACAGCCTGAGACTGTGTCCTCTTGTTCTGGTACTGGCTGCCTGGGAGAAGAGACCAACCTCTGCCTGGCTACAACATCCCTTCAGGTACTTGTAGAGAGCAAGAAGGTCACCCCTCAGTCTCCTCTTCTCCAGGCTAAGCAACCCCAGCTCCCTCAGCCTCTCCTCATAGGGCTTGTCTTCCAAACCCCTCACCAACTTTGTTGCCCTTCTCTGGACATGTTCCAGCAAGTCAACATCCTTCCTAAACTGAGGGGCCCAGAACTGGACACAGGACTCCAGGTGTGGCTTAACCAGTGCAGTGTACAGGGGCAGAATGACCTCCCATCAACACCCTGCTCCTGCTGGCCACACTGTTTCTGATTCAGGCCAGGATGCCATTGGCCCTCTTGGCTGCCTGGGCACACTGCAGGTTCATGTTCAGCCTCCCATCAACCAGTACCCCCAGGTCCCTCTCTGCCTGGCCACTCTCCAGCCACTCTGACCCCAGCCTGTAACACTGCATGGGGTTGCTGTGGCCAATGTGCAGAACCCGGCACTTGGATGTGTTAAATCTCCTGCCCTTGGCCTCTGCCCATCTGTCCAGCCTGTCCAGGTCCCTCTGCAAAGCCTCTCTGCCCTCCAGCAGATCAACTCCTGCCCCCAACTTGGTGTCGTCCGCAAATTTACTGATGATGGACTCAATGCCCTCATCCAGATCATCAATAAAGACGTTGAAGAGCATGGGGCCCCGCACTGATCCTTGGGGCACACCACTAGTGACAGGCTGCCAGCTGGATGTGGCACTATTCACCACCACTCTCTGGGCTCAGCATCCAGCCAGTTCCTAACCCAATGCAGTGTGCTCCCATCCAAGCCATGGGCTGATAGCTTGCCCAGGAGTTTGCTGTGGGGGGCGATGTCAAAGGCCTTGCTGACGTCCAGGTAGAACACATCCACAGGCCTCCCCACATCCACCAGGTGGGTCACCTGATCATAGAAGGAGATCAGGTTGGTCAGGCAGGACCTGCCCTTCCTAAAGCCATGCTGGCTGGGCCTGAGCCCTTGGCCATTCTGTAAGTGCTGTGTGATCGCACTCAAGATGAGCTGTTCCATAATCTTGCCTGGCACTGAGGTCAGGCTGACAGGCCTATCATTCCCTGGCTTGTCCAACTGGCCGTTCTTGTGGATGGGCACCACGTTGGCAGCTTCCAGTCTTCTGGGACCTCTCCAGTGAGCCAGGACTGTTGAAAAATGATAGAGAGTGGCTTGGCCAGCTCATCTGCCAGCTCTCTCAGCACCCTAGGATGGATCCCATCCAATCCCATGGCCTTGTGGGGGTCCAAGCGGCTCAAAAGATCTCTAACTGCCTCCCGGAGTGGCAGGAAACTATGCAGTTCCCTGGCTCCTTCTGCCAGCTCTGCAGGCCAGCTGTTTGGAAGACGTTCTGTCCTGCTAGTAAAACTTGAGGGAAAGAAGGTGTTAAGTCCCTCTGCCTTTTCCTCATCCTTTGTTACAACCTTCCCCTCCATGTCAGCCAAGCAGTGGAGGTTGTCCTTGCCCTTCCTCTTCCTATTAATATATTTATAGAAGGACTTTTTGTTGTCCTTCACAGCAGAGGCCAGTCCAAGTTCTAAATGGGCTTTTGCCTCCCTAATTTTCTTCCTGCATGTCCTAGCAACATCCCTAAACATTCCATGGGTTACCTCCCCTTTCTTCCAAAGATAATACACCCTCTTTTTTTCCCTTAGTTCTTTTAAAAGCTCATTACCCATCCAGGCTGGCCGTCTGCTCCGGCAGCTCCTCTTCCGGCACACTGGCACAGCCTCTTCCTGCACCTTCAAGAGTTCTTCCTTGAAGCAGCTCCAGCTCCCCTGGACCCCTTTATTTTTAAGGGCTGTATCCCAAGGAACCTTCTGAGTTAGTTCCTTGAGTAGCCTGAGTCTGCCCTCCTGAAGTCCAGAGTGGAGGTCTTCTTGCTGCCCCTCTTAGCTTGACTGAATACCGAAAACTCAATTATCTCGTAGTCACTGGCCCCTAAAGACCCTCTGACCACCACATCCCCCACCAGCCCTTCCCTGTTGGTGAAGAGGAGGTCAGGCATAGCCTTACGCCTGGTAATGGCCTAGCTGTGCTGGTGGTCTGAATATCAGTACCTTTTCCACCTTGGTTTTACCGAGATAACGGTATGGGCTAATATGAAGGCAGAAAGTGGGATTCCAGGAACTACTACTATAAAACTGTGGAAACACAGCCTGTGGGTCTCTAGTAGAAGCTAGTAATTCTACTCACAATCATGGTTTTTTTGGAATCATAGAAATATTTGGATTGGAAGAGACCTTAAATATCTATATCCTATCCTCTTGTTATCGATAGGGATGTTCTCACTAGATCAGGTTACTCAAAGCCCTATCCATCCTGGCCTTGGAAACTTCCAGGGATGAGAGGGGTAGGAGGGGGCATCCACAACTACTCTGGTGTGGTGGGGTGAGAAAGCTCCCTCCCCACACACAGGGAAAGAAACCACAGCCAGCTCAGTCAGAAAAGCAGATGAAAGCTATATTTACAGGCAGAAATGGAATGCATGAATAGTACACAAATATACAATATTTACAATATATACAGAAATACACAGCAATGAACGTAATGCAGAAAAGCCTTTTCCCTCCAGCCGGCCAGGGGGGCTCCCTGAACCCCCCTCTCTCCCTCCCTACCTCCCCTTTTTCCCAAAAAGGGTTAGAGAGAGAGAGAAAGGCAATTAAGGAAGAAAAATTCTGTTAGCTCAAAGCAAATGCAAGAATTAGTTTTCTTATCTGGTTAGCTTTGTTAACCAAGGTCACTCCTGCTTCAGAAAGAGAGAAGCCGTCCAGCCCACAGGACAGAGAAGCACAGATTGCACACAGCCTGAACCCAGACCAGACTGAACTAACAGAACCCAAACTTAAAATTGCATTCTACAATCTACCAATGAAATTAGTTTAGACTATCTTGTTTTTGTTTAAATATCAAAAACATTCAGCCAGAGTGTTCAGCAACTGTCTCTTTCTTAAAGGCACAGCCTAAACCGGTCACATCTGGACAACCTGTTTCAGTGTCTGTTTTCTTATTTTCTGGTTTTTGAACTTTTGAACCATTTACATCTGAGATAGCTGCAGTGGACTACAAACTTCATTTGTTCATTGTTGTAGATATTCTGTATGAGCTGGACTGGGATGATGCTTTGCTTTTGTACATTCCACAACATGGGAACACTGTTTTTACCAGCATCTAAGTCTTAAAACCAAATCCCTGTGCTAATACTTAGGCAGGACTGGTTGGGATTTGCATAGCTTTCAAGGTCAATGGGAAATAGAATCTAAAGACACTACAGGTCACCCTGAAATAATCTCCATCTCCAGGTTATGTCACAATTTTCCCGCCAGTTTACCAAAGATGTTGAGTCGCTGGAATGTGTCCACAGAAGGGTAACAAAGCTGGTGAGGAGTTTGGAGCACAAGACCTATGAGGAGAGGCTAAGGAATCTGGGGTTGCATAACCTGGAGAAGAGGAGGCTCACGGCAGACCTTATTTTCTGTCTAGAACTACCTGGAAAAAAGGATGTAGCCAGATGGGGGTTGGTGTGTTCTCCCAGGCAAGTTGTGACAGCAAAATAGGACATAGTCTCAAGCAGGGGATGTTTAGGGTCAATGTTGGAAGAGAATAGAACTAACCAGGTTGGAAGAGAGCTTCAAGATCATTGAATACAACCTATCATCCAACACCATCTAATCAACTAAACCATGGCACCAAGCACCTCATCCAGTCTCTTCCTAAACAGCTCCAGTGATGGTGACCTCACACCTCCCTGTGTAGCACATTCCAATGGCCACTCTTTATGTGAAGAACTTCTTCCTAACATCCAGCCTAAACCTCCCTGGCACATCTTGAGACTGTGTTCTCTTGTTCTGGTTCTGGTTGCCTGGGAGCAGGAAACAGCCTCCACCTGGCTACAACCTCTCTTCAGGTAGCTGTAGACTGCAATAAGGTATCCCCTGAGCCCCCTCTTCACCCCAGGCTAAGAAACCTCAGCTCCCTCAGCTGGCTGCCAGCTAGCTGGATGTGGCATCATTCACCACCACTCTCTGGGCTCAGCATCCAGCCAGTTCCTAACCCAGCTCAGAGTGCTGCTGTCAAAGCCACGAGCTGACCGCTTAGTCAGCAGTTTGCTGTGCTGAAATCCAGGTAGAACACATCCACAGGCCTCCCCACATCTAGCAGGTGCGTCACTTGTTCATAGAAGGAGATCAGGTTGGTGAGGCAGGACCTGCCCTTCCTAAATCCATGCTGGCTTGGCCTGATCCCTTGGCCATCCTGTAAGTGCTGTGTGATCGCACTCAAGATGAGCTGTTCCATATTCTTGCCTGGCACTGAAGTCAGGCTGACAGGCCTGGAATTCCATGGCTTGTCCAACCGGCCCTGCTTGTGGATGGGCACCACGTTGGCAGCTTCCAGTCATCTGGGACCACTCCAGTGAGCCAGGACTGCTGAAAATTGATGGAGAGTGGCTTGGCAGCTCATCTGCCAGCTCTCTCAGCACCCTAGGATGGATCCCATCCAATCCCATGGCCTTGTGGGGGATCCAAGTGGCTAAGGAGGTCTCTAACACCTTCCTCCTGGATCACAGGGGCACTATCCTGCTCCCTGCTTCCATCTGCCAGCTCAGGAAGCATTTGTCTGGAAGACAACCTATCCTGCTGTTAAAATTTGAGGCAAAGAAGGTGTTAAGTACCTCTGCCTTTTCCTCATCTTTTGTTACTATGCTCCCCTCCATGTCCACCAAGGAGTGGAGGTTGTCCTTGCCCTCCTCTTGCTATTAATATATTTATAGAAGGATTTTCTCTTGTCCTTCACAGCACTGCCTAGTCTAAGCTTTAAATGGGCTTCTGCCTCTCTAATTTTTTTTACTACATGACCTAGCAACATCCTTAAACATGGGATACCTCACCTTCCTTCCAGAGGTGATACACCCTCTTTTTACCATTGATTTGCTCAGAAGTTCATTGCCCAACCAGGCTGGCTATCAACCCTGGCAGCTCGTCATCTGGAACATGGGCACAGCCTGTTCCTGTGCCTTCAAGAGTTCTTTCTTGAAGCAGCTGCAGCTCTCCTGGACCCCTTTGTTTCTAAGGGCTGTTTTCCAAGGTGCATTCTGAGTTCATTCCTTGAGTAACCTGAAGTCTGCCATCCAGAAGTCCAGAGTGGAGGTTTTGTTACTGCCCCTCTTAGCTTGACTGCATATTGAACACTCAATTATCTCATGGTCACTGGAGCCCAGACAGCCTCCAATCACCACATCTTCCACTAGGCCTTCCCTACTTGTAAATAGGAGGCCAGGCAAAGCCTTGGTATACTCACACAGCACCTGGGATAAGAAGCTGTCCTCCACACAGCAGACAGGCTGGAGGGAAGGGATGCCATCCAGAGGGACCTTGACAGGCTGGAGAGGTGGGCACAGGCCAACCTCATGAGCTTCAACAAGACCAAGTGCAGGGTCCTGCATCTGGGTCGAGGCAATCCCAGGCACAAATACAGGCTGGCAGGGACGGCTGGGGAGCAGCCCAGAGGAGAGAGACTTGGGGGTGCTGGGTGGACGAGAAAGCTCAACAGGAGCTCTCAATGTGCACTTGCAGCCGGAAAGCCAATCAGATCTGGGCTGCATCAGGAGAAGTGTGGCCAGCAGGTCAAGGGAGGGGATTCTCCCCCTCTACTCAGCTCTGGTGAGACCCCACCTGGAGTACTGCTTCCAGTTCTGGAGCCCCTATTACAAGAGGGATCTGGAGGTGCTGGAGCGTGTCCAGAGAAGGGCCACGAGGATGATCAGAGGGCTGGAGCACCTCTGCTATGAGGACAGACTGAAGGAGTTGGGGCTGTTCAGTCTGGAGAAGAGAAGGCTGCGAGGTGACCTCATTGTGGCTTCCAGTATCTGAAGGGGGCCTACAAGAAGGCTGGGGAGGGACTTTTCAGACTATCAGGGAGTGATAGGACTAGGGGGAATGGGATGAAGCTGGAGGTGGGGAGATTCAGGCTGGATGTGAGGAGGAAGTTCTTCACCGTGAGGGTGGTGAAGGCCTGGAATGGGTTGTCCAGGGGAGGTGGTGAGGCCCTCTTCCTGGAGGTGTTTAAGCCCAGGCTGGACGAGGCTCTGTCCAGCCTGATCTAGGGTAGAGTGTCCCTGCCCATGGCAGGGGGGTTGGAACTAGATGATCCTTGTGGTCCCTTCCAACCCTAACTGAAACTATCAAACTATGAAACACACTCTAAGACTCTAAACTGCTTCCTCTCTGCAGTGTTAAGTTGCCAGCAGATAACAGGCAGGTTAAAAATCAAACATAAGAAGAAGGTCTGGTGATCTTGAAGGTTAGCTGCCTACAATATAATTCAACAATCTCTTCATCTCGTTTTGGTGGTCTATAACAGACTCAAAACATTTTAGGAAGAAGCTCTTCACAGAAAGAGAAATTGGCCACTAGAATGTGCTGCCCAGGGAGGTGGTGGAGTCACCATCACTAGAGGTGTTTACGAA
This sequence comes from Colaptes auratus, assembly GCA_015227895.2. Taxonomy (NCBI): domain Eukaryota; kingdom Metazoa; phylum Chordata; class Aves; order Piciformes; family Picidae; genus Colaptes; species Colaptes auratus. The sequence continues at coordinate 281,000 of CM026897.1, read as the reverse complement.
GAGACTGGATGGGGTGCTTTGTGCCATGGTTTAGTTGATTAGATGGCGTTGGATGATAGGTAGGACTTGATGATCTTTCATAGTTTCATAGTTTCATAGTTTCAGTTTTATAGTTTCAGTTAGGGTTGGAAGGGACCACAAGGATCATCTAGTTCCAACCCCCCTGCCATGGGCAGGGACACTCTACCCTAGGTCAGGCTGGCCAGAGCCTCATCCAGCCTGGGCTTAAACACCTCCAGGGATGGGGCCTCAACCACCTCCCTGGACAACCCATTCCAGGGCCTTCACCACCCTCACAGTGAAGAACTTCCTCCTCACATCCAGCCTGAATCTCCCCACCTCCAGCTACATTCCATTCCCCCTAGTCCTATCACTACCTGGTAGCCTGAAAAGTCCCTCCCCAGCCTTCTTGTAGGGCCTCGAAGGTCTCTTCCAACCTGGTCTATTCTATTCTATTCTATTCTATTCTATTCTATTCTATTCTATTCTATTCTATTCTATTCCACCCCATTCCATTCCATTCCATTCCATTCCATTCCATTCCATTCCATTCCATTCCATTCCATTCCATTCCATTGTTTTAGCTTATCTTAGATTAGATTAGATTAGATTAGATTAGATTAGATTAGATTAGAATTAGAATGAGATTGCCCACATCCAAGTACCAGGCTCTTTACACTGGCCACAACAAGCCCATGCAGTGCTACAGGCTGGGGTGAAGTTAGCTGGACAGTGGCCAGGCAGAAAGCGACCTGGGAGTACTGGTTGATATTAGGCTGAACATGAGCCAGCAATGTGCCCAGATGGCCAAGAAGACCAATGGCATTCTGGCCTGCATCAGAAATAGTGTGGCCAGCAGGAGCAGGGAAGTCATTGTGCTCATCACTGGTTAGGCCACACCTAGAGTACTGTATCCAGTTCTGGGCTCCTCAATTTAAGAAGGACATTAAGACACTAGAATGTTTCCAGAGAAGAGCAACAAAGCTGGGGAGAGGTTTGGAGCACAAGCCCTATGAGGAGAGGCTGAGGGAAATGGGGTTTCTTAGCCTGGAGAAGAGGAGGCTCAGGGGTGACCTTCTTGCTCTCTACAACTACATGAAGAGAGGTTGTAGCTAGGAGGGGGTTGTTCTCTTCTCACACTAAAATAGGAGGTTTAGTGTTGAAGTGAGGAAGAAATTCTTCATGGAAAGAGAGATTGGCTATTGGAATGGGCTGCCTAGGAAGGAGGTACAGTCACCACCACTGGAGGTATGATAGTGTAGTGTCATAGTTTCAGTCAGGGTTGGAAGGGACCACAAGGATCATCTAGTTCCAACCCCTCTGCCATGGGCAGGGACACCCCACACTAGATCAGGCTGGCCACAGCCTCATCCAGCCTGGGCTTAAACACTTCTAGGGACGGGGCCTCAACCACCTCCCTCGACAACCCATTCCAGGGCTTCACCACCCTCACGGTGAAGAACTTCCTCCTCACATCTAGCCTGAATCTCCCCATCTCCAGCTTCATTCCATTCCCTCTAGTCCTATCACTCCCTGAGAGCCTGAAAAGGCCCTCCCCAGCCTTCTTGTAGGCCCCCTTCAAATACTGGAAGGCCACAATGAGGTCACCTCGCAGCCTTCTCTTCTCCAGACTGAACAGCCCCAACTCCTTCAGTCTGTCCTCATAGGAGAGGTGCTCCAGCCCTCTGATCATCCTCGTGGCCCTTCTCTGGACATCCTGCATCACCTCCAGATCCCTCTTGTAATAGGAGCTCCAGAACTGGAGGCAGTACTCCAGGTGGAGGCTCAGCAGAGCTGAGTAGAGGGGGAGAATCCCCTCCCTTGACCTGCTGGCCACACTTCTCCTGATGCAGCCCAGGATCTGATTGGATTTCCGGGCTGCAAGTGCACATTGAGAGCTCCTGTTGAGCTTCTCCGCCCCCAGCACCCCCAAGTCTCTCTCCTCAGGGCTGCTCCCCAGCCAGTCACTGCCCAGCCTGCATTTGTGCCTGGGATTGCCTTCACCCAGATGCAGGAGCCTGCCCTTGGTCTTGTTGAAGCTCATGAGGTTGGCTTGCGCCCACCTCTCCAGCCTGTCCAGGTCCCTCTGGATGGCATCCCTTCCCTCCAGCCTGTCTGCTGCACCACACAGCTTGGTGTCATCAGCAACGTTGCTGAGGGTGCACTCAGTGCCACTGTCCATGTCACCCACAAAGATGTTGAACAAGCCTGGTCCCAGGACTGATCCCTGAGGGACTCTGCTTGTCCCTGGCCTCCACTGGGACATGGACCCATTGACAGCCACTCTTTGGGTGCGGCCATCAAGCCAGTTCTGTATCCATCTAGTGGTCACCCATCAAACCCATGTGTCACCAGCTTGGTGACCCGGATGTGGTGTGGGACAGTGTCAAAGGCTTTGCTCAGGTCCAGGGAAACGACATCAGTTGCTCGCCCCTCAGCTATTAATGTTGTCACCTGTTCAGAGAAGGCCACCAGGTTTGTCAGGCAGGATTTGCCCTTGGCAAAGCCATGCTGACTGCTCCAATCACCTCCTCACTACTCTTCTGAGTCAGTAGTGCCTCCAGGAGGATCTGCCTCCATGATCTTTCTGGGCACAGAGGTGAGACTGACTGGCCTGGATTCCCTGTTCTCCTTCCTACCCTTTTTGCAGATGGGAGCAATGTTTGCCCTTTCCAGTCTGTGGGACTGCCCCAGGCTGCCATGGCTTTTGGAATAGACTAGAGAGGGTTTTAGCAACCTCATCTGCCAGTTCTCTCAGCACCCGTGGGTGTATCCCGTCGGGTCCCATGGACTTGAACACTTTCAGGTTCTGCAGGTGATCACCAACCTGAGCTTCACTTACCATGGGCAGTTCTTCCTCCCCGGCCCTGCCATCATCTGCCATGACTCCAGGAGTTTGGCTGGAGGCCCTTGCAGTGAAGACTGAGGTAAAGAAGTGATTGAGTACCTCAGCCTTTTCCACATCACTTGTGACCAATTCACCACTTTCCTTTCTGAGGGGGCCCACATCTTCCCTACTCTTCTTCATGCCATTAATATACCTGTAGAAGTTCTTAGTGCTCCCTTCGACCTCCCTGGCTACATTCAATTGGAGCTCTGCTTTGGCTTTCCTAACCAGGCCTCTTGCTGCTCAGGCAGCTTCCTTATCTCCCCCTGTTCTAGCTGTCCTTCCCTCCACTTCCTGTAGAGTAATAGTATGTCCAGTAACTCCTTGTTCATCCAAGCAGGCCTCCTGGCATTCTTTCCTGCTTTTCTCTTTGTTGGTATACATAGCTCCTGGACACAGAGGAGGTGGTCCTTGAATACAATAATAATACAATACACCAGGTTGGAAGGGACCTTCAAGATCATCACGTCCAACCCATCAAGCAATCCAACCCACCTAAATACAATACAGTACAATACAGTACAATACAATACAAAACAATACATACAATACAACCCACCTAAACAACTAAACAGCTAAACTGTGGCAGACCAGCTGTCCTGGGTCCCTCTTCCCTCCAGGGTTTCATCCCACGACACTTTGGCTATCAGATCCCTGCAGCGATCGAAGTCTGCACGCCTAAAGTCGAGGGTCATAAGCTTAGAATAGGTCCTCCTGATTGCCCTGAGGAGATTAAATTCAACTGCTTCATGGTCACTGCAGCCAAGGCAGTCATCTGAGCTCACATTGGTTAACCAGCCCTTCCTGTTGCTGAGAACAAGGTCCAGCAGAGCACCTTTTCTTGTTTGGTTCCTCTACCATTTGAGGAGGAAGTAGTCTTCTCTGCAGTCCAGGAAATCCTGGAGTGCTGGTGCCTTGCTGTGCTGTCCCTCAGCAGATGTCAGGGTGGTTGAAATCACCCATGAGGACCAGGGCTTGTGACCTGGAAGCCGCTTCTATTTGCCTGTGGAGGGCCCATTGCTTGGTTCTGCTGGTCAGGTGGCCTGTAGGAGACCCCCACAGTAATATCTCCTTCCCCTGTCTTGCCTTTAATTTTAACCCATACACTCTCAACCATCTCATCATCCCTTCCCAGGTGGAGTTCTGCTGATTCCAGCTGGTTCTTGACATGCTGAGAGAGCTGGCAGATGAGCTGTCCAAGCCGCTCTCCATCATTTTTCAGCAGTCCTGGCTCACTGGAGAGGTTCCCAGAAGACTGGAAGCTGCCAACGTGGTGCCCCATCCACAAGAAGGGCCGGTTGGATGAGCCAGGGAATTATAGGCCTGTCAGCCTGACCTCAGTGCCAGGCAAGATTATGGAACAGGTCATCTTGAGTGTGATCATGCAGCACTTACAGGATGGCCAAGGGATCAGGCCTAGCCAGCATGGCTTTAGGAAGGGCAGGTCCTGCTTGACCAACCTGATCTCCTTCTATGATCAGGTGACCCGCCTGGTTGATGTGGGGAGGCCTGTGGATGTGGTCTACCTGGACCTCTGCAAGGCCTTTGACACCGTCCCCCACAGAAAACTCCTGCCCAAGCTGGCAGCCCATGGCTTGGATGGGAGCACACTGCATTGGGTTAGGAACAGGCTGGTGGGCCGAGCCCAGAGAGTGGTGGTGGTGGTGCCCCATCCGGCTGGTGGCCTGTCACTAGTGGTGTGCACCAGGGATCAGTGCTGGGCCCCATGCTCTTCAACATCTTTATTGATGATCTGGATGAGGGCATCGAGTCCATCATCAGTAAATTTGCGGACGACACCAAGTTGGGGGCAGTAGTTGATCTGCTGGAGGGCAGAGAGGCTCTGCAGAGGGACCTCGACAGGCTGGACAGATGGGCAGAGGCCAACGGCATGAGATTGAACACATCCAAGTGCCGGGTTCTGCACATTGGCCAACAGCAACCCCAGGCAGTGCTACAGGCTGGGTCAGAGTGCTGGAGAGCAGCAGGCAGAGAGGGACCTGGGGGTGCTGGTTGATAGTAGGCTGAACATGAGCCTGCAGTGTGCCCAGGCAGCCAAGAAGGCCAATGGCATCCTAGCCTGCATCAGAAACAGTGTGGCCAGCAGAGCAGGGAGGTCATTCTGCCCTGTACACTGCACTGGTTGGGCCGCACCTTGAGTCCTGTGTCCAGTTCTGGGGCCCTCAGTTTAGGAAAGATGTTGTCTACTGGAGCGTGTCCAGGAAGGGCAACAAAGTTGGTGAGGGGTTTGGAAGACAAGCCCATGAGGAGAGGCTGAGGGAGCTGGGGTTGCTTAGCCTGGAGAAGAGGAGACTGAGGGGTGACGGAGAAGAGGAGACTGAGGGGTGACCTTATTGCTCTCTACAACTACATGAAGGGAGGTTGTAGCCAGGCAGAGGTTGGTCTCTTCTCCCAGGCAGCCACTACCAGAACAAGAGGACACAGTCTCAGGCTGCGCCAGGGCAGGTTAGACTGGATCTTAGGAAGAAGTTCTATACCGAGAGAGTGATTGCCCACTGGAATCACATTGGAGGTGTTCAAGAAGAGGCTTGATGGGGTGTTGGTGCCACAGTTTAGTGGTTTAGTTGTTTAGGTGGGTTGTATTGTACTGTATTGTACTGTATTGTACTGTATTGCATTTAGGTGGGTTGGATTGGTTGATGGGTTGGACACGATGATCTTGAAGGTCTCTTCCAACCTGTTGTATTGTATTGTATTGTATTGTATAGAGGGCAACACCTCCTCCTCTCCTTCCCTGCCTACCCTTCCTAAAGAGCTCATACCTGTCTATCCCTACATTCCAGTCATGGGAATCATCCCACCAAGTCTCAGTAACAGCCACTATGTCATAGCATCCCAGCAGCACGGTGGCCATTAATTCATCCTGTTTGTTGCCCAAGCTGGGTTCATTTGCATAGAAGCACTTCAGCTGGGCTGGCCCTGGTGTCCTCTTGTGCCAATTCCCCTTGGTTTCCACAGGGTGTCCTGGTGTGTCATTTGTGTCTTGCCTCAGGGCAGCAATTTGAGAGCCCTTACCAGCTCTCCATCCCACTGCCTCTGGTGAGCTGCCTCTCTGTTTGTCACAGGCCAGGTGTTTAAGAAGAGACTGGGTGAGACACTTGGTGCCATGGGTTAGTTGGTAAGTTAGTGTTGGATGATGGTGTGGACTTCATGATCTCAAGGTTCTTTTTCATTCTATTCTATTCTATTCTATTCTATTCTATTCTATTCTATTCTATTCTATTCTATTCTATTCTATTCTAATTCTATCCTATTCTATTCTATTCTATTCTATTCTATTCTATTCTATTCTATTCTATTCTAATTCTATCCTATTTCTACCATAGGATTTTTTTCTTTGCTCTGGAGAGATACTAATTTGTTTCTGCTTGACCTTGGCTGCACTGTTTTGGTTAAGTCTAACAGCCCATTTTTCTGCTCCTTTCTCCCTTGTTTTGTGCAGGAGGTTGGGAAGGGGCAGAAATGGAGAAGCTAGCAGTTACCCTTGGTCTGTGACCAGGGGGGATCTTGTGCTGTTTATTAATTGTTAATATCTGTATAAATTGTAAATACTGTATATTTTGTATATATTCATTACATTCTGTTGTAGTTTATAGTCTTGCCTGTAAATACAGCTTTCATTTGCTTCCACCTGAGCTGGTCTGGCAAAGTTAATGTTGGGGGTGGTATTTCAACCCATCACACTCCATCACAGTAAAGGATCTATTTCTTATATATAATTTAAATGTCACCCTCTTTCAGTTTAAAAGTGTTACCACTTGTACTATTGTAGCAGTTTGGGCTGGGTGCCCTATGCTGTGTTCATATGAGGGACACTTCCTGTGTCCCAAAGGAGTCCAGCCCAGTGGGTGGACACAGGAAGCCAGGCATTTCATCCCTGTCTCAGTCTGGAGAGGGAAAGAGACTCAGTTCTTTTGAATATTCCTGTGTTGTGATGTCTCCCAGCCTTTTGGGCCTAGCTAGGCCCAAGGCTGGGGGGATGGGCAGTCTCATATCTGGCCAGCTGAGACTAGCCTAGCAGTGGAGGAGGGGGGAGGAAGAAAGAGCCCTGGGGATCTTGGGTGTACCCTCAGGTGGGGATGGAATATTTCGGGGTCTGCTTTGGGATTTCTTTTGTCACTGCTTCTGGCTCTCTGTAAACATTCACTGCTTTACATTTAAACTTTCCACCAGTTTTGCAATCCATTTGTCTGAGTCTCTTTTTTGCCTATGATGGGGAGGGGGTCTGCCTTAACCCATTACAACTATTCCTATTCTTATCTCTAATTAGAGTAGCAACCCCTGTTTCCTGTTTGAGGAAAATCTATCAGGTCACAATGAGGCCTCCCTGGAGCCTTCTCTATTAAGGCTGAACAAACCCAAATTTCTAAGCCTGTCCTTGTAGGAAAGGAGAGTTCTTCATCCCCTTGATCAACTTCATGACCTTCTCTACTCCAGCATGAGCAGGCTGAGGGAGCTGGGGTTGCTTAGCCTGGAGAAGAGGAGACTCAGGGGTGACCTTCTTGCTCTCTACAACTACCTGAAGGGAGGTTGTAGACAGGAAGAGGTTGGTCTCTTCTCCCAGGCAGCCAGTACCAGAACAAGAGGACACAGTCTCAAGCTGCGCCAGGGCAGGTTTAGACTGGATGTTAGGAGGAAGTTCTATACCGAGAGAGTGATTGCCCATTGGAATGGGGTGCCCGTGGAGGTGGTGGAATCCACCTTCATTGGAGGTGTTCAAGAAGAGGCTTGATGGGGTGCTTGGTGCCACGGTTTAGTTGTTTAGTTGTTTAGGTGGGTTGTATTGTATTGTATTGTATTTAGGTGGGTTGGATTGGTTGATAGGTTCAACGTGATGATCTTGAAGGTCTCTTCCAACCTGGTGTATTGTATTGTATTGTATTGTATTGTATTGTATTGTATTGTATTGTATTGACAGACTGAAGGAGTTGGGGCTGTTCAGTCTGGAGAAGAGAAGGCTCCCAGGTGACCTCATTGTGGCCTTCCAGTATCTGAAGGGGGCCTACAAGAAGGCTGGGGAGGGACTTCTCAGGCTATCAGGTAGTGATAGGACTAGGGGGAATGGAATGAAGCTGGAGGTAGGGAGATTCAGGCCGGACATGAGGAAAAAGTTCTTCCCCATGAGAGTGGTGAAGTCCTGGAATGGGTTGTTGAGGGAGATGGTTTAAGACCAGGCTGGATGAAGCTCTGGCCAGCCTGACCTAGTGTAGCGTGTCCCTGCCCATGGCAGGGGGGTTGGAACTAGATGATCCTTGTGGTCCCTTCCAACCCTGACTTGAAACTATGATATTATGATACTATGACCCATGTGCAGGACCTTTCAAATGACGGTGTTGAATTTCATGAGGTTCACACAAATCCTCCTCTTCAGCCTGTCAAGGTCTCTCTGTTTGGCATCGTGTCCCTCCAGCATGTCAGCCACGTCTTTAGAGATGAGACCTTGTATTTTTGATGCTGGCAAATTTACTGAGGTTGCAGTTAATTCCACTGTCCTTGTCACAGCCATTCATCACTGGTGTCCACTTGAACATCAAGCTATTGATGTTGAGGTCTTAGGAAATGTATCTCCCAATACAAGACTGATATAAAACTGAGATCATCAAAATAGGAATATATAAAGATTATACATAGAGTTGCACACTGGTTCATAAAAAATACAACTGTTAATGAAGGAGAAGCTTTATTACAGGTGCTGTTCTTAAACACTGAATACATTGATTCACTGATTAAGTAACTGCTAAACAGAGGAGCAATTTGTTGCAAAAAAATCAGTCTCAAGGAGAGCAGTGTTACAGAAGAAAATAACTTTTTCATTTTCCTCTCTGGAGGAGGGCTCTCCATGTGTTGCACTGATGGTGTAGTATATAGAACAGATTTTCTTTGTGAGTATGAAGTGTCCTGACCTTGTTCATCTCTCTTGATGTGACTTCTACAAGATTCACAAAATACATAATGCAACTGTTGCTTTGGGACAAATGGGAAGAAGATGCAGACCTTTGGTGTTATGAAAAATAACCCACTGAAAATAAATTTACAGGACATGTTGGTCGATTTAGACATACAGGAGATTCTCAGTGAATAACTACAGGTAGTTTAGGTGAAGAACTTCACTAGGATACAACTGTTTTGAACTCTGCATCTCTGTGACTGATCTGCTGGATTCCTTCACAGGACTCAGGTCATCTGCATATTTTAGTTGATTTATGTTTTCTTGTGAAATCAGAGATTATAATATCTAATTCACAGAGATTTTAGGAGGTTTCTATACAGAATGTTGACACATGAATTTTCATCCCATTGTTCTAGGACTAAAATATTATGTCTAATCTGAAAATCATGAAGTTGTTACAAATAATATGGAGAAACATGGTGTTGATTTTAGCATTTCTGTTGAAGGCATCATGTTTTTACTTTCATTAAAACTGTCTTTTCAAGAATGAAAATAAAAAAATATTATCTGTTCACAACATCTTTTACTAAAAGACAGTGAGAGAAGCAGAAAAAGTCTAGTTTATGTCATCTCAGATAAAAGCTTGCAGGCTGAAAAAAAACAGCAAGAAGGAGAAAAGAAAGAAAGCAAGATAACTCAATTCTTATTGCCTTAAATGTGTTTAATTTGACAACTTTGGAGAGACTTTATTAGAATTTTGGTAATCTGAATTTGGTGGTATTATGTTCACCCCATTAATGTTCACGTGTCTATGATGAGTAATAGTAAGATTTTCCTCCATAAAGTGGTATTTTTGACAACATCATCATAGGCAGGATTTTACCTCTTCATGTACTACCTATGCTTGTCCTTGTCCCACAGACTCAAAATTCTGGAGAAATCCTTGAGCCCCACAGTGGCTGTGTACCGCAATTGAGAGACGGAGACAAAGCTTGATGCAAGCAAAGTGTCTACTTTATTGCACAAAGTCTTTCCTTTATATAGGCTAACATAATCAGAAGCAACTCGGGATTGGTAATTATATGTGTCCGTGGCACAGGTACAGATCCGTGATTGGCTGCCGAGAAAATGCCAGGGAGCACACATCCCTTGGCAAGGCTCAGACAGGTGTTAGACAAAAGACAAACGATCGCACATCTCTTATCTAAGTTCAGAGAGAAGACAAAAGACTCTACTGCAATGTTTGCCAGCTGTAATTCTCAGGTCGTTGTGTGGCTTCCCTGAGTCACAATGGTCGTTGGTAATCAGCTAAATACTTTTTTCTCTCTACACAGCTGCAGTTTGCTCCCAAGGTTTGTGGCCTACAAGAGCTAAAACACAGGTAAAACTCCTTATTGGTAAAGAATTAACCAAAACTTCCCTGGGATGGAAGAGAAGAATCCTACTGTTTCTGGTACCCCAATGATCTGAGCTGATGGAGAAGACAGATGTCATGGAGGAGTTCTGATGGGCTGTCAAGCTGCAGATCTCAAAAAGTCTCAGAACCTCAAGCAGGTGGAGTCAACTTTCTGGGACACCTGGTATTTATATGGGGGTCTACTAACCAGCTTGCAGTTCTGCCCATCTCACAGACAACAAAATAAGACTATATTTACTGAAAAGATTCAGCGGGCTTAGCTTCAGTGAGCTTACATTTTATTTACCAAGGGCAATTTTAAGCTGTGTATCAATTTTTTTAGTATATAGAGCTATCAGTGACCATCATCAAAGGTTTGCAAGAAGGCACATGTCCTATCTTCTCCTTGAAAGCCAGTTACCACACGCTTCTGTATTCCTGAGTTGATTTTGCTAATTGTAGGAGTCAATCAGCATGCTTTAAATGTCTCTTAATAGTTACTAGAGGGAGACTGTGAAAGCATACATTTGGCCTTGAAAACAATATTTCATGGGCCAGAAGGCATTTAATTCACATCATATTGCAAGGGCACCACATGTTTTGACAGGCCCTGAGAGAGGTAATTCAATGAGCATCACTTTAATGATATATGATTTAGACAGCTATTTTTTTTCTTTTGTCCTCTCTATGACCCTTCTCCTTCCTCCTTTCTTTTCAGTGCTGCCACAGAATCACTGTGACAAAGATGTCAAGTCTGTAGCCAATTGTGTCCTCGTTCATAAAATAATATGCTAAGGATAGAGTTAAATGTGCAGATTGCTGCACAGTTTTCAAATTGAGGCAAGGGAAATTAATTCAGGTCCCTAGTTCTGCTTGCCTGTCCAAGGCATAGGTTAGACATGCAGGGCCAGGTCTATCTCTGCTGAAAGCCCAACAAAATCCAAGGAGGTTAACAGATTGAAATTTTGCTCAGCACAAGTAGCTGTTTAAGAGGATGGAGTAATATTGTTTATCTCTTAAAACTGGTTCAAACACTGAACTGTGTGAACAGGTAGATCATGTATTAAAATATGAGAAGAAAATTTATTTCCCCTTGTTATTTTTTCCTTACATCACTGAGGAAATCCAGAAAAGAGATGTGAAAGGCATTATGCAAACATGGGACAAAAAAGTAACTTCTCATCCTGTATGACTTGAAATCTAATTAGTAATTAAAATCAGAAAACATTCTACCAAAATTTGAACAGCCAAGGTTGTCTCTCCTAACATGTGATGTCATTCAAAAAATTAAAAAAAAAAAAATTAAGAAAAATAGCAGAGGAGGAGCTTTTGAATGCTCTCTAGAAAACTCTTGGACTCTGCTGGGTTGAAACAACTGTTTCCTAGCTTTCCAGAACTCATTTGTCATCGCTGAGTTGCTGCTCAACCCAAAGGCTGAATCAGAGTGCAGGCTGGTTAGGATTCATCACATTCATACAAGTTTGCAAAAAATCAGCTTTCCTAGGAAAGCAAATATGGCTTCCAAATGCCATGTTAAAAATTACCATTATTTACTGGTTGAAAGGGATCCTGGAAGGGAGAGTTGCAGCCACTTCTAATGTATCTACTGAAGAGCTGAAAGAGAAGACCTCATAAATTATATTCCCAAATATCTGGCTGATGTTTTCCTTCTTCTCTCAGATATATATATTGAAATGAAGTATAAAGTGCTTGTGCAACTCTTCACTTTTCCACATTATAATTGAGAAAATATTTGAGATATCCATTGCTATTTTTCTCTTGGCAGTGTACACATCCCCATGACTTAGAACATATTTCTCACTGGGTCCTGTATAAAGAATTTTTGAGACTGTACAATACAATACAATACAATACAATACAATACAATACAATACAATACAATACAATACACCAGGTTGGAAGAGACCTTCAAGATCATCACGTCCAACCCATCAACCAATCCAACCCACCTAAATACAATACAGTACAATACAACCCACCTAAACAACTAAACCACTAAACCGTGACACCAAGCACCCCATCAAGCCTCTTCTTGAACACCTCCAATGAAGGAGACTCCACCACTTCCACAGGCAGCTGATTCCAGTGGGCAATCACTCTCTCGGTATAGAACTTCTTCCTAAGATCCAGTCTAAACCTGCCCTGGCACAGCCTGAGACTGTGTCCTCTTGTTCTGGTACTGGCTGCCTGGGAGAAGAGACCAACCTCTGCCTGGCTACAACCTCCCTTCAGGGAGTTGTAGAGAGCAAGAAGGTCACCCCTGAGTCTCCTCTTCTCCAGGCTAAGCAACCCCAGCTCCCTCAGCCTCTCCTCATAGGGCTTGTCTTCCAAACCCCTCACCAACTTTGTTGCCCTTCTCTGGACACGCTCCAGTAGACAACATCTTTCCTAAACTGAGGGGCCCAGAACTGGACACAGGACTCAAGGTGCGGCCCAACCAGTGCAGTGTACAGGGGCAGAATGACCTCCCTGCTCCTGCTGGCCACACTGTTTCTGATGCAGGCTAGGATGCCATTGGCCTTCTTGGCTGCCTGGGCACACTGCAGGCTCATGTTCAGCCTACTATCAACCAGCACCCCCAGGTCCCTCTCTGCCTGGCCGCTCTCCAACCACTCTGACCCCAGCCTGTAGCACTGCATGGGGTTTCTGTGGCCAATGTGCAGCACTTGGCACTTGGATGTGTTCAATCTCCTGCCCTTGGCCTCTGCCCATCTGTCCAGCCTGTCGAGGTCCCTCTGCAAAGCCTCTCTGCCCTCCAGCAGATCAACTCCTGCCCCCAGCTTGGTGTCGTCCGCAAATTTACTACTGATGGACTCGATGCCCTCATCCAGATCATCAATAAAGATGTTGAAGAGCATGGGGCCCAGCACCGATCCTTGGGGCACACCACTAGTGCCTGGCCGCCAGCCGGATGTGGCACCATTCACCACCACTCTCTGGGCTCGTCCCTCCAGCCAGTTCCTAACCCAATGCAGTGTGCTCCCATCCAAGCCATGGGTTGCCAGCTTGGGCAGGAGTTTGCTGTGGGGGACGGTGTCAAAGGCCTTGCAGAGGTCCAGGTAGACCACATCCACAGGCCTCCCCACATCAACCAGGCGGGTCACTGATCATAGAAGGAGATCAGGTTGGTCAGGCAGGACCTGCCCTTCCTAAAGCCATGCTGGCTGGGCCTGAGCCCTTGGCCATCCTGTAAGTGCTGTGTGATCGCACTCAAGATGACCTGTTCCATAATCTTGCCTGGCACTGAGGTCAGGCTGACAGGCCTATAATTCCCTGGCTCATCCAATCGGCCCTTCTTGTGGATGGGCACCACGTTGGCAGCTTCCAGTCTTCTGGGACCTCTCCAGTGAGCCAGGACTGCTGAAAAATGATGGAGAGCGGCTTGGCCAGCTCATCTGCCAGCTCTCTCAGCACCCTAGGATGGATCCCATCCGGTCCCATGGCCTTGTGGGGGTCCAAGTGGCTCAGAAGATCTCTAACTTCCTCCTGGAGCAGCGGGAAACCATGCAGCTCCCTGGCTCCTTCTGCCAGCTCTGCAGGCCAGCTGTCTGGAAGATGTTCTGCCATGCTAGGATAGATTGAGGCAAAGAAGGCGTTAAGTACCTCTGCCTTTTCCTCATCCTTTGTTACAACGTTCCCCTCTGTGTCAACCAAGCAGTGGAGGTTGTCCTTGCCCTTCCTCTTGCTATTGATGTATTTATAGAAGGACTTTTTGTTGTCCTTCACAGCAGAGGCCAGTCTAAGTTCTAAATGGGCTTTTGCCTCCCTAATTTTCTTTCTGCATGTCCTAGCAACATCCCTAAACATTCCGTAGGTTGCCTCCCCTTTCTTCCAGAGATGATACACCCTCTTTTTTTCCCTTAGTTCTATTGAGAGTTCATTGCCCATCCAGGCTGGCCGTCTGCCCCGGCGGCTCATCTTCCGGGACACTGGCACAGCCTGTTCCTCAACCTTCAAGAGTTCTTCTTTGAAGCAGCTCCAGCTCTCCTGGACCCCTTTATTTTTAAGGGCTGTATCCCAGGGAACTTTCTGAGTTAGTTCCTTGAGTAGCCTGAAGTCTGCCCTCCTGAAGTCCAGAGTGGAGGTCTTCTTGCTGCCCCTCTTGGCTTGGCTGAATACCGAAAACTCAATTATCTCCTGGTCACTGGTGCCTAAACACCCTCCGACCACCACATCACCCACCAGCCCTTCCCTGTTGGTGAAGAGGAGGTCAAGCATGGCCTTACCCCTGGTAGGTTCACGCAGCACCTGGGATAAGAAGCTGTCCTCCATACACTCCAGAAACCTTCTAGACTGCCTTCTTTCTGCTGTGTTGAGATCCCAGCAGATATCAGGCAGGTTGAAGTCGCCCATGAGAATGAGGTCAGGTGACCTTGAGACAGCCTTAAGCTGCCTATAGAATGCCTCATCTACATCTTCCTCCTGCTTGGGTGGTCTATAACAGACTCCAACCAGGATGTCTGCCCTCCCGAACTTCCCTCTAATTCTTACCCACAAGCACTCAACCGGTCATCCCTGATCTCCATCTCAACGGCATCTAGTGCCTCCCTGATGTACAGGGCCACCCCTCCACCCCTTCTTCCTTGCCTGTCTCTCCTGAACAGCCTGTAGCTGTCAATTGCAGCGCTCCAGTCATGTGAGTCGTCCCACCATGTCTCTGTGATGGCAACTACATCATAACTTTCCTGCTGCAACAAGGCTTCCAGCTCCTCTTGTTTGTTACCCATGCTTCGTGCATTAGTGTACATGCACTGAAGCTGGGCTGCTGGTTTCATCTCTAGCCCTAGCTTATCTCCCCCAGACTCCTGCCTGAGGCGACTGGTTCCAGCCCCTTCCCCTTCGAAGCTAGTTTAAAGCCCTGTCAATGAGGCTGCCAATTCTCTTCCCAGAATCTTTTTCCCTTTGGGGGACAGGCCATTCTCGTATACTATGACCTTCCCCCTCCTCTGGGACAGATGGAGTCCATCTGTTACCAGTGGCCTGGTGCAGTAAAAAGTTCTCCAAGATCGAAAAACCAAAATTCTTTCGACTGCACCAGCCTCTGAGCCACTTGTTGACTGCAGCTGCCGACCTGTTCCTGATCGTATTCCCTCCTGCAGCTAACGGCATCGATGTAAAAATTATTTGTGCACCTGACCCTCCACCAGATCTCCAGGGCCCTGAGGTCATTTTTGATAGCCCTGGGAGTTCTGGTAGCAACATCATCATTCCTAACTGCAGAACCAATAAGGGATAGTTGTCAGAGGGCTGTACCAGACTGGCAGCCTACTGGTAACATCCTTAACTTGTGCTCCTACTAGGCTAATAACTTCCCTATGTGATGGGTCTGGCCGACATATGGGACCTTCTGTTCCCTCAGGAGGGAATCACCATAACAATTACCCTCCTCTTTTTTTGAGGGAGCAAGTCTGATGCCAGGGGAAGGCTGTTTAACCTTAGGCTGCTTTGCCTTATGCTGTTTAACCGTAGGCTGCTTGCCTTGGACTGTTTAACCTTAGGCGGTTTAGCCTCAGGAAAAACCCCAGTTGGTGTGTCCTCCGGCATCAGTATCACCTCACCCTCAATCTCTAGTGCCCCATACCTGTTTTCCAAGGGCAGCGAGGGAGCTGGGGGGAGGCAAGGAGGTTTTGATTTGTGTTTTTTGAGAGGAACCTGCGTCCATTCCCCTCTGCCTTTTGGATGACCAGCCTCTGCTGGGGAAGCCTGCAGAGCTGCTTTCTCTGGTTCATCTCTTTCCTCCTCTGGCTCGTCTCTTTTCTACATTCCATACATCTCTAAGACTAGCAACCTCATCATTTAGTCTGGCCACCAGGTTGAGCAGATAGCCGATCTGCTCACACCTAATGCAAGAGATGCTTCCACTACCCTGCATCTCAAGAGCAGGCTCAAGAGCCAGGCTCCAGCACTCATTACAGCCAGATACCTGGACAGCTACCTGCTTGTGTTCTACCTCAGTCTGGGTGGAAATGATCTTTTAAGATTTTGCTGCTAGTTACAACCATGCTGCACCTGGCCACAGCACCCACTGGACAAAAACAAAAACAAAAACAAAACCCAAAAAAACACCCAAACAAACAAAAAACAAATTTAGAAAAAGTGAGGTGACGCGCGCGAGTACCAGAGAATACCAGAGCAGGCGGCTGCCAGTCCCGGCGCTGTACCGAGGGCTGCTGCCGAGCGGAAGCCCCGCGAGCCGCGCTGCCTCTGTTCAAATTCTGCCGCCGAAGGTGCTGGGCTCACGAGCCGCGCGCACGTGAATTACTTAAAAAGAAACTCTACAGGAAGTGGAGGGAAGGACAGATAGAACAGGGGGAGATAAGGAAGCTGCCTGAGCAGCAAGAGGCCTGGTTAGGAAAGCCAAAGCAGAGTTCGAATTGAATGTAGCCAGGGAGGTTAAAGGGAGCACTAAGAACTTCTAGAGGTACAATACAATACAATACACCACCAAGTTGGAAGAGACCTTCAAGATCATCACGTCCAACCCATCAACCAATCCAAACCACCTAAATACAATACAATACAATACAATACAATACAATACAACCCACCTAAACAACTAAGCCATGTCACCAAGCACCCCATCAAGCCTCTTCCTGAACACCACCAATGAAAGTGACTCCACAGGTAGCCCATTCCAATGGGCAATCACTCTCTCTGTATAGAACTTCTTTGTAACATCCAGCTTAAACCTGCCCTGGCGCAGCCTGAGACTGCATGAGATGCTTCTACTACCCTGCATCTCAAGAGCAGGCTCAAGAGCCAGGCTCCAGCACTCATTACAGCCAGTTACCTGGACAGCTACCTGCTTGTGTTCTACCTCAGTCTGGGTCGAAACTGATTTTTTTAAGGAGATTTTGCTGCGAGTTACAACCATGCTGCCCCTGGCCACAGCACCCACTGGACAAAACAATTAGACAAAGTGCAGCGGTGCACGAGAGCACCAGAGGAGACGAGAGAGGACGAGAGAGCACCAGAGCAGGCGGCTGCTGCCCAGTGGAGCTGCGCCAGCCACGCTGCATCTGTTCAAATTCCGCCACTGAAGTCACTGGGTTCACAAGCCACAGGCACGTGAAATCAGGGTGGTTCTGAGCCTTGCAGCTTGTGCAGGAAGCGCCGCGGCCCCAGCCGATCCCATAGCCTGAAGAGGAGAAACCGCCGAAAGCTATATTAATGGCAAGAAGAAGAGTAGGGAAGGTGTGAGCCTCCTCAGAAAGGAAACTGGTAACATAGTCACAAGTGATGTGGAAAAGGCTGAGGTACTCAATCACTTCTTTACCTCAGTCTTCACTGCAAGGGCCTCCAGCCACACTCCTGGTGACATGGAAGATGATGGGAGGGATGGAGAGGAAGAACTGCCCATGGTAAGTGAAGCTCAGGTTGGTGATCACCTGCAGAACCTGAAAGTGTTCAAATCCATGGGACCCGACGGATACACCACGGGTGCTGAGAGAGATGGCAGATGAGGTTGCTAAGCCCCTCTCTAGTCTATTCCAAAAGCCATGGCAGCCTGGGGCAGTCCCCACAGGCTGGAAAAGGGCAAAACATGCTCCATCTGCAAAAAGGGTAAGAAAGAGGAACCAGGGAAATCCAGGCCAGGCAGTCTCACCTCTGTGCCTGGAAAGATCATGGAGCAGATCGTCCTGGAGGCACTACTGACTCAGAAGAGTAGGGAGAGGTGATTGGGAGCAGTCAGCATGGCTTTGCCAAGGGCAATCCTGCCTGACAAACTGGTGGCCTTCTATGAACAGGTACACAACATCACTAGCTGAGGGGCGACAACTGATGTCGTTTCCCTGGCCCTGAGCAAAAGCCTTTGACACTGTCCCACACCACATCATGGTCTCCAAGTGGTGACACATGGGTTGAGGATGGCCCCACAGATGGATACAGAATGGCTTGATGGCCGCACCAAAGAGTGGCTGTCAATGGGTCCATGTCCCAGTGGAGGCCGGGACAAGCAGAGTCCCTCAGGGATCAGTCCTGGGACCAGGCTTGTTCAACATCTTTGTGGTGCCATGGACAGTGGCACTGAGTGCACCCTCTGCAGTTTGCTGATGACACCAAGCTGTGTGGGTGCAGCAGACAGGCTGGAGGGAAGGGATGCCATCCGAGGGACGGGACAGGCTGGAGAGGTGGGCACAAGCCAACTCATGAGGTTCAACAAGACCAAGGGCAGGCTTCTGCATCTGGGTCGAGGCAATCAGGCACAAATGCAGGCTGGGCAGTGACTGGTGGGGAGCAGCCCTGAGGAGAGAGACTTGGGGGTGCTGGTGGAGGAGAAGCTCAACAGGAGCTCTCAGTGTGCACTTGTAGCCCGGAAAGCCAATCAGATCCTGGGCTGCATCAGGAGCAGTGTGGCCAGCAGGTCAAGGGAGGGGATTCTCCCCCTCTACTCCGCTCTAGTGAGACCTCACCTGGAGTACTGCTTGCAGTTCTGGAGCCCCTATTCCAAGAGGGATCTGGAGGTGCTGGAAGGTGTCCAGAGCAGGGCCACGAGGATGATCAGAGGGCTGGAGCACCTTCCTGTGAGGGACAGACTGAAGGAGTTGGGCTTTCAGTCTGAGAAGAGAAGGCTGTGAGGTGACCTAAATTGTGGCCTTCCAGTATCTGAAGGGGGCCTACAAGAAGGCTGGGGAGGTCCTTTTCAGGCTCTCAGGGAGTGATAGGACTAGAGGGAATGGAATGAAGCTGGAGATGGGGAGATTCAGGCTAGATGTGAGGAGGAAGTTCTTCACCGTGAGGGTGGTGAAGCCCTGGAATGGGTTGTCGAGGGAGGTGGTTGAGGCCCCGTCCCTAGAAGTGTTTAAGCCCAGGCTGGATGAGGCTCTGGCCAGCCTGATCTAGTGTGGGGTGTCCCTGCCCATGGCAGGGGGGTTGGAACTAGCTGATCCTTGTGGTCCCTTCCAACCTTAACTGAAACTATGAAACTATAATTCTGAGATTCTGTGATCAAGCAGCCTCAGGGTGGTATTGTGTTTTAGGTACTACACAAATCTCGAATGAGACAGGTGCTGTCTCAAAGAGACAGAAGATGGAAAGTGGAAGGCAGTTTTAACATTATTCTGCACATGCAAGAGGGAGGAACAAACCGCTATAGAAATTGCAGTAATGCATCCCTGATTTTGACCTAAAAAATAAAAATATTAATTTAAAATTAACTTCAGAAGACATGAAGTTTTGATTATTTGACGATCTCTTTTTGTTTGTTTGTTTGTTTGTTTGTTGTGTCTGTGTACATGTGAATATTGGAAAAATCCGACATATGTTTTTGTTCCACAGATACAGATGAATTAGTGTTAAATCCCCACTGAATATAAACACAAGAATCTCAAATATCTATCATAAAAATCTGTTCAAGGTTTAGTTTTAAATAGTTAGATCTCTATATTTTTGTTTCTTCATGAAACAAAGCTACTATACTACCATCTTTGTTACCACCAATTTTGCTTTGTTTGGCCTTTTTGCTATTTACCATTTGAACCTATTACCACTCTCCTTATCACCTCCTCCTAATTGTATTTACATTGTTAATATATCATGATAGTTTCAAAATCTCATTTTGATACTTGCCAGGACTTTAGTGAAGTACAATTAATTAATATCAACCTAAGTATATTTAAGAACCCAGCAGAGCAATCATAAGTCACACATGTTCCCTACAGTGAAGAAAATTGCACTGTTGAAAACTTTTGCTTTTATGATCATGAATTATGTAAAAGTCATGTAAAAGTCTCATCACCTATGAGATTAAATGGGATGGGGCTTTGAATGGTTCTAAGTTAAAATAAAGCCTATTCACATATTTATAAAGAAATCGATAAAAGCTATTTGCTTGCAATAACAGGGATTGAGGCTTGGTGATGCATGTCTCCTCCAGTACTATATTGATATAATTTGGGAAGCAAGACTGGTTTGAACCTGGATTTCCTATGCTAAGGAAAGTGTACTAGCCCTTAAGTTACTGGCTAAAAGATGGGACAAAACTGTTGCCTTGTGGTTTTCTGTATTGAATTCAGGGCAAACTGTTTTGGTCTATAAAAGGATATATTAATGTTCAATAAGCGGAGCGATTAATAACATATTAATAATTTTATTAATCACAAAAAAATACCACAAAAAATATTAAATAAAACCTATTTACAGGTTCGAGGGGTTTCGGTCGTGGAACAGATCCCTCACCAGCAGGAAGAAGTAACAATTTAAAACAATAGGTACAAAAATCCAGAATCAACAAACCAGCACTTAAACTGTAAAGAAAGGAACCTCGGCAATGAAGCGGCGGTTGCCCACAACGTGGGGGGAGGGGGAACCTCAGAATTCCCCAGGGCAACAGACCTTCAATAGATGCTTATAAAAATCAGGTATTGTAATTACTCATTGATCCTGATACCTCCTGGCATACATTAAGATCTAGGCAAACCAAAATGGCGCTGACCACGTGGAAGCTGCAGGACCAGTTTCACTCTCTGTTGGTGTCTGCAGCTTATTGCTGAGGCAGGATTTGCTCCCAAAGGGTTTGTAGCTAAAAGCTTTGTAGAGAGGAGGTTTCCCGGCTGTTATCCTTTTGCAGCAGCACTCACTCCTTGCTCCAATCAAACAAAACTGTCCCGGGGACTCAGCTCCTCTGAGGTTTCACCTCTCGACCCGGCAAGGCACGGATCTGTCCTCTGGGCTTTACAAGGCTGAGAATAGTGAGGGGTCTTTGCTTTCTTGTCTGGGTAAACTGAAACACAGTTCAGCTTCCAAGCGAAGCTTGTGGTTCCTTCCAGAGCATGGACAATGGCAAGACAACGCTCTGGCCCTTTGGGCTGATACTTATAGATTTCCCGAGACAATAATGGCCAGTAGCAACACAAGTCTAGGGGTAAAACCCTGGTATTGCAACCTATAGAAAGCCTTCTTTCCAAAGGTGGCCAAAAGCACCCCCACCTGGCTCATTCTGGCTCTGAAACATGTCCAGGCAAGCCTAAAGAAGCAGATCTACTAGCTTCTGCCTCATTGTCTGGTAAAAAGCCATTTTAAGGTTTTTTTATGTCCATTCAGGACACAAACTCAAAAGTGTCTTCTTAGTATGTGCATATGTAATTCAGGCCAGATTTCCTATGTGTGGATTTCTTGTGGTTTCTTTTCCTTCAGTCCCCAGACATAACAGATGCTGCAGAATGGCAAAGGGCAGATAAATTTTCCATAACAATGAATGTTATTCAAGTTGCTTTGATCTCTTATGGTGGGGTGGTTAAAGGATCAAGAGGAATAAACAGGAGATACATAAAAAAAAATTGGGTAACTGTCACATCAGACAAACTCACCCGAAGAGATAGAATAGAACTAACCAGGTTGGAAGAGACCTTTGAGATCATCAAGTTCAACCTATCATCCAACACTATCTAATCAACTAAACCATGGCAACAAGCGCCCAATCCAGTCACTTCCTAAACCCCTCCAGCAATGGTGACTCCACCACCTCCCTGAGCAGCCCTGTCTTCAACAGTTAAAGGAAAATAAAAATCTGATTTCTGAGTTTTCATTTACATGGAAGAGCTAAATAACAGATTCTTCTTTTGCACTTTGTCAGAGAATAGATGGAAAGTGCCATCTGTGATATAATAACTGTGACCAACATGATGCAGCCTCAGAAGCTCGGAAACATGTTCCTTCAAACTGACTTTTTTCCTCTTTTCCCCTTTCATTTATTTTTTTGGTTTTAGGAAACAGCACTTGCTGATGTTTACAATCAATTAATGTAACAAACATTATGAATTTAGGAACCCTCACCTTGGACTTCCAGAGGGCAAACTTCAGCTTGCAGAGTTCCCTGAGCAACAGCCCTCAAGAACTGAGGGGTCCAGGCTGGTTGGAGCTACTTCAAACAGGAGCTCTTGAAGGCACAGGAAATGGCAGTGCCCATATGCCGAAATATGAGCCGAGGGGAGGCTCTGGGCCTGGATGAGCAAGCAGCTCCTGCAGGAATTAAGGGGAAAAAAGAGGCTGAATCGCCTCTGGAAGGAGGGGAAGGCTTCTCGAGGTATGTTCAAGGAAGTTGTTAGATTATGTAGTGTGACCGGTTGATGCTATGCCTTTAAGAAAGAGACAGTTGCTGAACACTTTGGCTGAATGTTTTTGATATTTGAACAAAAACAAGATAGTCTAAACTAATTTCATTGGTAGATTGGAGGGTGCAGTTTTTGAGTTTGGGTTCTGTTGGTTCAGTCTGTGTCTGGTCTGGGTTCAGGCTGGGTGCAGTCTGTGCTTCTCTGTCCTGTGGGCTGGATGGTTTCTCTCTTTCTGAAGCAGGAACGGCCTTGAGTTAACAGCTAACCAGATAAGAACACTAATTTTCGCATGTGCTTTTTAGCTAACAGAATTTTCCTTCCTTAATTGCCTTTCTCTCTCTCTCTAACCCTTTTTGGGAAAAAGGGGAGGTAGGGAGGGAGAGAGGGGGGTTCAGGGAACCCCCCTGGCTGGCTGGAGGGAACAGGTTTTTCTGCATTGTGTTCATTACTGTATTTTCCTATATATATTGTAAATATTGTGTATTTGTGTATATATTCATTGCATTCCATTTATGCTTGTCAATATAGCTTTCATCTGCTTTTCCGACTGAGCTAGCTGTGGTTTCTTTCCCTGTGTGTGGGGAGGGAACTTTCTCACCCCACCACATATTTTTAATTGGCGGCCCAACGCGCGGCTTGTGGATAGTTGCTGTCCAGAAGCAGAGCAAAAGTTGCTTGATTTATTGTCTGCTCAGGTCGGAGTTGCAAAGATGAAAGTGTTTTGGATTTTAGAGCGTTTTTTCTTTTCAATTTGTTCGGTACTGGTCTACAAGTACTTCCTGGGATTGATTTTCGATCCCTTAAGCAGATACTTGATGTATAAATTGTATTTATGGTTTAAGTATAAGATTCGGCTTCTCTATGACCGGTGCCGGGATTCTTTTGGCTTAATAGATACAGGAATGTGACCTCAACCACTCTGCCCATAGAGATAAAGGAGTTTAGGATCTCAGTAGGTGAAAGGGTCGTTTTGAGTGATGGCTGGGATCCAAAGGTGATTTATTTGATGTGTGCAATCCTGCTGTTGGTGATAAGCAATGCGTACTTGTTATATACGCTGTACCGGGAGAAGAAAGTGTCTAAGGCCTGTTTTGTAATTAGGCGTAGGCCCAAGAGGAGAAGGAACAGCTCTAACTCGACCCCAGAAATATCTAGTGATGAGGAGAATGGAGGATCTGTATCAGTTAAAGATAAAGCTAAAAACTCCATTGGAAAGGCTGCTCTGAACGGTGCTGTTGGTGGTTCTGGCAAACAGCCAGCTGCTGCGGCAGCGCCTACATGGCGGCTCCCACGTCCTCGGCAGCCATTAATGCGGCAAAGCCAGTTCCTCCTTCTTCTTCAGCAGGACCGGAAGTGTCCTCCACAGCAGCTGATCCGTCTCAAAACCTGTCAGCTTCTGTTAAGCCAGCTGTAAATTCAAACACAGCTCCTCATCACTGGCGTGCTTTTCAAAGCCGGCGGCACCCCGCGGCAGCCTCTGTTCCGGCGGGAATCTTGCTCGGGAGCACACTGCGACCAGCAGCCTCGGGAGCAGTAGCTGTTCACTCGCTCGGCACGTGCCGCTCACTTGTTCTAAATCTTGTCTAGCAGGTCAGGCGGGCAGGGCAGGCATGGTGGGAACGCGCCGCAAGAGCTCCTTCAAAAAATCAGTCTCGACTCAGACTGAGGGGGAATACAAGCAGGTAGGCATGTGACATAAGTAAGAGGTGGGTGTCCAGGCATATGGCTGCAGTGAGTGCTGGAGCCTGGCACTTGAGACACAGGGTAGTGGGGACAACTCCTGCACCAGGTGTGAGCAGATCAACTATCTGCTTAACCTGGTGGCCAGTTTGAAGGATGAGGTGACTAGACTTAGAGATGTAAGGGATTGTAGAAGGGAGACCAACCTGAGTAACCAGGCTCTGCAGGCTCCCCCTGCAGAGGCTGGTTATCCAAAAAACAGAGGGGAATGGATGAAGGTTCCTCTCAAAAGACACAAATTCAAACCTCCTCGCCTCCCCTCACCTTCCCTACTGCCCTTGGAAAACAAGTATGGGGCACTGGAGGTCGAGGGGGAGGTGATTCTAATGCAGGAGGACACACCAGCTGGGGTTTTCCCTGAGGCAAAACAGCCCAGGGTGAAGCAGCCCAAGGTGAAGCAGCCCAAGGTGAACAGCCTTTCCCTGGCATCAAGACTTGCTCCCTTAAAAAAAACAGGAGGGTAATTGTTATTGGTGATTCCCTCCTGAGGGGAACAGAAGGCCCCATATGTCGGCCAGACCCTATTCACAGGGAACTTTGTTGTCTCCCAGGAGCTCAAGTTAGCGATGTTACCAGACGGCTGCCTAGTCTGGTGCAGCCCTCTGACTACTATCCCTTAATAGTTATGCAGTTAGGGAATGATGATGTTGCAACCAGAACTCCCAGGGCTATCAAAAATGACTTCAAGGCCCTGGGGGATCTGGTGGAGGGGTCAGGTGCACAAATAATTTTTATGTCTATATCCTTAGTTGCAGGAGGGAATACAAGAAGGAAGAGGACAGCAACTGTAGTCAACAAGTGTCTTAGAGGCTGGAGCAGTCAGAAGAATTTTGGGTTTTTCGATCTTGAAAAACTTTCTACTGCAGCAGGTCATCTGGTAACAGATAGAGTACATCTGTCCCAGAGGAGGCGGAAGGTCACAGTACATGAGCATGGCCTGTCCCCCAAAGGTAAAAAGATTCTGGGAAGGGAATTAGCAGGCCTCATTGACAGGGCTTGAAGAGCATGGGGCCCAGCACCGATCCCTGGGGCACACCACTAGTGCCTGGCCGCCAGCCGGATGTGGCACCATTCACCACCACTCTCAGGGCTCGTCCCTCCAGCCAGTTCCTAACCCAATGCAGTGTGCTCCTGTCCAAGCCAGGGGCTGACAGCTTGGGCAGGAGTTTGCTGTGGGGGACGGTGTCAAAGGCCTTGCTGAGGTCCAGGTAGACCACATCCACAGGCCTCCCCACATCAGCCAGGTGGGTCACCTGATCATAGAAGGAGATCAGTTGGTCAGGCAGGACCTGCCCTTCCTAAAGCCATGCTGGCTGGGCCTGATCCCTTGGCCATCCTGTAAGTGCTGTGTGATCGCACTCAAGATGACCTGTTCCATAATCTTGCCTGGCACTGAGGTCAGGCTGACAGGCCTATCATTCCCTGGCTCGTCCAATCGGCCCTTCTTGTGGATGGGCACCACGTTGGCCAGCTTCAAGTCTTCTGGGACCTCTCCAGAGATCCAGAACTGCTGAAAAATGATGGAGAGTGGCTTGGACAGCTCATCTGCCAGCTCTCTCAGCACCCTAGGATGGATCCCATCCAGTCCCATGGCCTTGTGGGGGTCCAAGCGGCTCAGAAGATCTCTAACTGCCTCCTGGAGCAGCGGGAAACCATGCAGCTCCCTGGCTCCTTCTGCCAGCTCTGCAGGCCACCTGTCTGGAAGATGTTCTGCCATGCTAGGATAGATTGAGGCAAAGAAGGTGTTAAGTCCCTCTGCCTTATCCTCATCCTTTGTTACAACCTTCCCCTCCGTGTCAACCAAGGAGTGGAGGTTGTCCTTGCCTTTCTTCTTGCTATTTATTTATAGAAGGACTTTTTGTTGTCCTTCACAGCAGAGGCCAGTCTAAGTTCTAAATGTGCTTTTGCCTCCCTAATTTTCTTCCTGCATGTCCTAGCAACATCCCTAAACATTCCATAGGTTGCCTCCCCTTTCTTCCAGAGATGGTACACCCTCTTTTTTTCCCTTAGTTCTATTAAGAGTTCATTGCCCATCCAGGCTGGCCGTCTGCCCCGGCGGCTCATCTTCCGGGACACTGGCACAGCCTGTTCCTGAACCTTCAAGAGTTCTTCTTTGAAGCAGCTCCAGCTCTCCTGGACCCCTTTATTTTTAAGGGCTGTATCCCAGGGAACCTTCTGAGTTAGTTCCTTGAGTAGCCTGAAGTCTGCCCTCCTGAAGTCCAGAGTGGAGGTCTTCTTGCTGCCCCTCTTAGCTTGGCTGAATACCAAAATTCAATTATCTCCTGGTCACTGGTGCCTAAACACCCTCCGACCACCACATCCCCCACCAGCCCTTCCCTGTTGGTGAAGAGGAGGTCAAGCAGAGCCTTACCCCTGGTAGGCTCACACAGCGCCTGGGATAAGAAGCTGTCCTCCATGCACTCCAGAAACCTCCTAGACTGCCTTCTTTCTGCTGTGTTGAGATCCCAGCAGACATCAGGCAGGTTGAAATCGCCCATGAGAATGAGGTCAGGTGACCTTGAGACAGCCTTAAGCTGCCTATAGAATGCTTCATCGACATCTTCCTCCTGCTTGGGTGGTCTATAACAGACTCCAACCAGGATGTCTGCCCTGCCGATCTTCCCTCTAATTCTCCCCCACAAGCACTCAACCCGATCGTCCCTGATCTCCATCTCAACGGTATCTAGTGCCTCCCTGATGTACAGGGCCACCCCTCCACCCCTTCTTCCTTGCCTGTCTCTCCTGAACAGCCTGTAGCCGTCAGTTGCAGCGCTCCAGTCATGTGAGTCATCCCACCATGTCTCTGTGATGGCAACTACATCATAACTTTCCTGCTGCAACAAGGCTTCTAGCTCCTCATGTTTGTTACCCATGCTTCGTGCATTAGTGTACATGCACTGCAGCTGGGCTGTTGGTTTCACCTCTAGCTCTAGCTTATCTCCCCCAGACTCCTGCCTGAGGGGACTGGTTCCAGCCCCTCAGAGAAAAGACTGGTTGGTTTTGTATTATTCTCTTTTTTTTTGTCCCACTCCCATCCATCCTTGTTCCTTGCCCTTGTGAACCTTTCCTGTTATATATATATATTTAAAATATATATATATTTTAAAGAAAACTCTTTACCTCTCAACTTCCAAGCCAACTCCAAATTATTGTTTGGTGGATTTGCTCCTTCCTTTATTCTCCTTTCTGTTGGGAGGGAGGAGGGGGGAATGGGGAGAGATTCTCAGCCTTACCCCCATCTGAGCTCTTAGCTCCCAGTTAAGGCTCAAACCTCGACAAAAGTTACCTCTCCAACTATTCTGCAGGCCTCTTTCAAATACTGGAAGACTGCTGTGAGGTCTTCTTTGAGTCATCTCTTCTCCAGGCTGAACAACTCCAACTCTCTCAGCCTATCTTTCATGTGAGAGGTACTCTAACCCTCTGATCATCTCTGTATCCCTCCTCTACACCCTTTCTAACAGTTCCATGTCCTTCTTATGTTGGGGACTCCAGAGCTGTCCATACTACTCAAGGTAGTACTTCACGAGATCAAAGTGGAGGGGCAGAATCACCTCCCTTGAACTGCAGGACACTCTTCTTTTGATGTAGCCCAGGACTGTTGTCTATCCAATTTCTGCCTAGTCTCTATTTGTGTTTGCCCCAATCCATCTGAAGGAACTTGCACTTAGCATCTTTGAACTTCATGAAGGTATTATTAGCCCACCTCTCAAGCTTGTGAAGGTCCCTCTTCAGCTGAAGGATATAAGAGGGGCAGCAACAAAACCTCCACTCTGGACTTCCAGAGGGTGCACTTCAGGTCATTCAAGGAACTTAACTCAGAAGGTACCTTGGGAAACAGCCCTTAAAAACAAAGGGGTCCAGGAGGGCTGCACTTACGTCAAGAAAGAACTCTTGAAGGTTCAGAACAGGCTGTGCCCATGTGCCAGAAGATGAGCCCAGGGGCAGACAGCCTGGATGGGCAATAAGCTTCTGAACAAATTAAGGGGAAAAAGGAGGGTGTATCATCCTTGGAAGGAAGGAGAGGCTACTCATGAAATGTTTAAGGATGCTGCTAGGTCATGCAGGAAAAAAACTTAGAGAGGCAAAAGCACATTTGGAGCTTAGACTGGCCTCTGCTGTGAAGGACAACAAAAAATCCTTCTATACATATATTAATAGTAACAAAAAGATAAGGAAAAGGCAGAGGTACTTAACACATTCTTTGCCTCAATTTTTAATATCAGGTTAAGTTGTCTTCCAGATAACTGGCCTCCTGGGCTGGCAGAGGTAGTCAGGGAGCAGTACAGTTCATCTATAATTGAGTGGGAAGCAGTTAGAGACATGTTCAGGCACATGGATCCCCAAAAGTCTATGGGACCGGATGGGATCCATCCTAGGGTGCTGAGAGAGCTGGCAGATGAGCTGCCAAGCCACTCTCCATCAATTTTCAGCAGTCCTGGCTTGCTGGAGAGGTCCCAGATGACTGGAAGCTGCCAACATGATGCCCATCCACAAGACCAGCCAGTTGGATGAACCAGGGAATTCCAGACATGTCAGCCTGACCTCAGTGCCAGGCAAGATTGTGGAACAGCTCATCTTGAGTGCGATCACACAGCACTTACAGGATGGCCAAGGGATCAGGCCCAGCCAGCATGGATATAGGAAGGGCAGGTCCTGCCTGACCAACCTGATCTCCTTCTATGATGGGGTGACCCACCTGGTGAATGCAGGGAGGCCTGTGGATGCAGTCTACCTGGACTTCAACAAGGCCTTTGATACTGTCCCCCACAGTAAACTCCTGGCCAAGCTATCAATCCATGGCTTGGACAGCAGCACTCTGAGCTGAGTTAGGAATTGGACGGATGCTGAGCCCAGAGAGTGGTGGTGAATGGTGCCACAGCCAGCTGGCAGCCAGGCACTAGTGGTATACCTCAGGGATTAGTGCTGGGCCCAATGCTCTTTAATATCTTTATCGATGATCTGTACAAGTGGATTGAGTCCATCATCAAGAAGTTTGCAGATGACACCATGCTGGAGGCAGGAGTTGATCTGTTAGAGGGTAGGAGAGCTCTGCAGAGGGACCTTGACAGGCTGGACAGATGGGCAGAGTCCAAGGGCATGAAATTTTAGACATCTAAGGTCCAGGTTCTACAGATTGGTCACAAAAACACTATGCAGTGCTACAGGCTGGGGACAGAATAGCTGGAAAGCAGCGAGGCAGAAAGAGATCTGGGGTCCTGGTGGATAGTAAGCTGAACATGAGCCAGCAGTGTGCCCAGGTGGCCAAGAATACCAATGGCATCCTGGCCTGGATCAGGAATAATGTGGACAGCAGGAGCAGGGAAGTCATTCTGCCCCTGTACTCAACAGTGGTTAGACCACACCTTGTGTCCTGTGTCCAGTTCTGGGCCCCTCAGTTTAGGAAAGATGTTGAGTTCCAGGAAGCTGTCCAGAGAAGAGCAACAAAGCTGGGGAGGGGTTTGGAGCACAGCCCTGTGAGGAGAGGCTGAGGGAGCTGTGGTTGCTTAGTCTGGAGAAGAGGAGGCTCAGTGGAGACCTTCTTGATGTCTACAGCTACCTGAAAGGAGGTTGTAGCCAGGTGAGGGTTGGTCTCTTCTCTCAGGCAATCAGCATCAGAACAAGAGGACACAGTCTCAAGCTGCACCGGGGGAGGTTTAGACTGGATGTTAGGAAGAAGCTCTTCAAAGAAAGAGTGATTGGCCATTGGAATGCGCTGCCCAGGGAAGTGGTAGAGTCATCATCACTCAAAGTGTTTGGGAAGAGACTTGATGGGTTGCTTGGTTCTATGGTTTCATTGATTAGACAGTGTTGGATAATAGCTTGGACTTGATGATCTTGAAGGTCTCTTCTAGCCTGGTTAATACTGGATGAGGCACATGGTGCCATGGTTTAATTGATTAGATAATGTTGGATGATAGGCTGGACTTGATGATCTTGAAGGTTTTTTCCAACCTGGTCTATTCTATTCTATTCTATTCTATTCTATTCTATTCTATTCTATTCTATTCTATTCTATTCTATTCTATTCTATTCTATTCTATTCTATTCTTCCCTTTTTCATCTATGCTGCTAACCCATGACAGAAGGCCACCAAATTTGTTAGGCATGATTTGCCTTTGTTGAGGCCATGCTGAATGCCACCAATCACCCCTCTTTTTTTTTTCCCTAATCTGCTTTATTAGAGTTTCCAAGAGGATGTGCTCCATGATCTTGGCTGTCACAGAGATTATTCTTAGTGGCATGGAATTACCTGGATCTTCCTATGTTCCCTTTTTGAAAACAGGTGTTATGTTTCTCCTTTGCAGTCCACTAGATTGGCAGGACTTCAAATATGAATAGATATTCAAGGTAAGACTCGACAAGGCCCTGGGCAGCCTGGTTTGGTTGGGGATGTCTCTGCTGACTGCAGGGAGTGATTGCCCATTGGAATCGGCTACCCGTGGAGGTGGTGGAGTCACCTTCATTGGAGGTGTTCAGGAGGAGACTTGATGGGGTGCTTGGCTGCATGGTTTAGTTGTTTAGGTGGGTTGGATTGGTTGATGGGTTGGACATGGTGATCTTGAAGGTCTCTTTCAACCTGGTGTATTGTATTGTATTGTATTGTATTTTATTGTATTGTATTGACCTTTGCAGGTCCCTTCCGGCCTAGAGTATTCAATTATTCTATGTTTCTATCATGGAAAGTGGCTTGGCAACTACCTCCACCAGTTTCCTGTGGATGAACCCCATTGGGTCCCACTGACTCATGAGTCTTCTGATTCTTCAGGTGGCCTCAAAACTGATCTTCCCTTATAGTTATTTGGTTTTCATTTTCCCAGATCTTGATTTTTTTTCTGTAACTTGAGTGGTGTGGTTACAACCCTTGCCAGTGAAGGCTAAGGCAAAAATGCACCTCAACTTTCTCCCTACCCTGGGTGACCAAGTCCTCTCCCTCCTTTGGAAAATGCAGATAGATAGATAAAGAGATAGAGAGAGATAGGGAGATATAGTTTTTTTATTTCCCTGGATGTCCCTGGCCACATTCTGGAAATTTGCTTTCTGAGTAGTCTTTGGCTACTCAGACAAATTCTGTGTACTCCTCCCATGATAATGTGCCCTTTTTTCTGGCCTCTGTAGGCCTCATTTTGTCAGAGAGTGTCCAGTAGTGCCTTTCTCATTCATGCAGGTCACCCCAAATTTTTCCCCCTGCCCTTCTCTTTGGTGGTACACATCATTCCTGGTCTTGGAGAAGGTTGTTGTTGAATATTAACCATCTTTCTTGGGCTGCTCTCACCTCCAGAGCTTTATCCTCTGTTAATCCACCTAGCAGATCTCTGAAGAGGCCAAAGTTTGCTCTTTTGAAGTCTAGGTAGTGAGTTTGTTACTCACTCTCCTTGTTGCCTTAAAAGCCTTTAAGTCCATTATTTTATGGTCCCTCTAGCTAAGGCTTCCCTTGAGTTTCATATTTGCAGCCAGCCCCTCCTTTGTGACAAGAACATGGTCCAGAACAGCACCATTCACAGAATCACAGAATCAGCCAGGTTGGAAGGGACCTCCAAGATCATCAAGACCAACCTACCACCCAGCCCTAACTAATCGACTAGACCACAGCACCAAGTGCCTCATCCAGTCGTATCTTAAACACCTCCAGGAATGTCGACCCCACCAGCTCCCTGGGCAGCACATTCCAGTGGCCAATTTCCCTTTCTTTGAAGAACTTCTTTTTATGATCAAGCCTAAACTTACCCTGGTGCAGCTTGAGACTGTGTCCTCTTGTTCTGGTGCTGTTGCCTGGGAGAAGAGACCAACCCTCACCTGGCTACAACCTCCCTTCAGTTAGTTGTAGGGAGCAATAAGGTCTCCCCTAAACCTCCTCTTCTCCAGGCTAAACAAACCCAGCTCCCTCAGCCTCTAATCACAGGGCTGTACTCCAAACCCCTCCCCAGCCTTGTTGCCCTTCTTTGGACACATTCCAGCAACTCAACATCTTTCTTAAACTGAGGAGCCCAGAACTGGACACAGTACTCAAGGTGTGGCCTAACCAGTGCTGATTACAGGGGCAGAATGACTTCCCTGCTCCTGCTGGCCACACTGTTCCTGATGCAAGCAGAGAGAAAAAAAGCATTTGCCAATCACATCTGTTTAATTAGCACACTGTTCTTTGTGTGCAGGGACAATGAAAGCTCCAATGTTTTATCTGATCAACAGAAAGACATACAAGCTTTTTAATGGCAGCACAAAACCACCACAGTATTGTGGAAAACTGCTAAGTTACTGTGTGTTACGGGATTGCTACTATGAATTCATAAATTATTATCCATATCATGAAATTTAAACTTACATCATTATTTATCCCTATTGTGGTATGTGAGCAGAAGACTAATAAATGTTTGCTCTGCAACAGTCCATGATGGGATATGCAAGGTAATAATTTGGACAGTCAGTGTTCTCCTGAGAGTTATTTCTCTGAAACACAGTGCAGTAAGGCAAATTGTTCCTTTTCACTTTGTGCTGAGTTAGAAAGTTGTTACTGTAGAAGACTGTCATAAAATTAAAATACCATGGGCTTCCTTGACATGTAATTCATGGGCCAATAAAGACCCCATTAAACCAGAGTGAAACAGTTAAGACATTCATTTGCAAAGTCTTGGATTAAGGACACTTGACATATGACCGTGAAACATAAATTCTGACTGCTGCTGATGGAAGATGGAGGATGTCAAAGACGGAACATGTTGTTGCTGTCTGTTACAGTGCTACAGAAGCTGATGAGAGGGTGATCACAAAAGGTGATGTGGTGCCTATTGTGGCAGAATAAGGCAAGCTGATATGGTACTTCTAATTTCTGAGTATATCATAAAATATCAGAGACCTAGTCTGCTGTTGTTTGCAGCAGTATGTTAAGCAGACAATTTATCAGGCTAAACCTTTCTGCTGAGGTCAACGTGTAAACAGTTAATGAAGCAGAAATACTCTGGGGATTCACTGAGTGAGCACATTTAGATGTGCTCCTTACAAATGTTCAGTTGGCAGGAGTGAAATTATCTCACTGATGCTTTAAAGAAGCTGTGGACACTGTACTCTTCTAGTATTAAATGGGGTGTTCATAATTAATTTCTTATTTTCTAAGCCAATGTAACAGTTTGAGTATTTTTTTAATAAAGTATTACGAAGTTAAAAGGGGAGGAAAAAACCTAGAGGTGATAAAATCATACAGTTTAGAGTGCAGTAGGAAGATATTGCTGTACTAGAGCCTGTTAATGTATCTGCAATTTTCTGTGGTGTTAACTCTTTTTTACTGGAATTGCCTCGTAACTGGTTACCACCAAATACTATATCACTGTAATATAACTTAACACAAAGATAGTTTGAGATATAATTCATGAGCCTATGAATGGGTGTTGTCTTGCAATATTCTGCAAAGCCTTAAATAGTAATGCAATAGTTAATGCAATATTTCATGAGCCACAAGAACATCTTGCAGTCTTAACAATGTCATGTCCTTAATACTTCTTTGAGCATGTATGCATTTTCTGGAAAGTCAAAAGGAAAGAAATCATTCACCACATTTCCTCCTGCGCTTAAATAAATTAAAAAAAAAGAAAGACCTAATAAATGGAGCATTACTGTGAACAGATGAAGAGTCAAACTGTTTTGTGATACTGATTTTTATTACATAAATCAGTCTGTGAAACCTCAAGTTGGGAATGAACCATTTTCTTTTGCTGCCTTCACTCTGTTACAGAAAAAGTAACACACACCTTCACAAGAACAGTTCTTTCAGAATAAATGTCAGGTGTGGAGCTTTTAAGACCAGAAAGAACTATTATGAGCTCTGTGTAACAAGCCATCCAGTTTTCACAAAGTGTCAAGCCCTTAACTTGTCTGTGCTAAAACGCAGGCATTAAACATGTAATTCATAGTCCAGTGCAGAAAATGTGAGTTGCTTCAGTGCTTTTATCACTTCTATTGCTCTTCTTAGAAACATACCAAGGGATAAGTCCTCACACTTAGCTTTATCTGTCACATAGTACCTGGAGGCTCGATTACTATGAGGCTTTTTTGGATTTTTTCTCCTTCTAGTTACAGCAAAATTCTTGATGTGCTCTTTCTTGACGAAATGACAGTTCTTCATTCATAGGATATATATTTCACAGGCAAGAAATTTAAAAAATAAATAAAAATTTGAAAGTATTCTTTAATTTTAGGCCCTACCAACAGTGCCCTTGAAATCTGTTGTCTCCAAAAAGGTAATGTTTCTTGGATTTCCAGGGTATAGTGACAAGTGGCATTCCTATGATTTTGTAAAGACAATCATTAGGTGAGGTGTCATGTAACTCTTAGTGGGCTTGAAAATGAAATGATTCATGTGTAGCTAACAATTTGTTTTAGTGAGTGCCACTCTTCTAGTTTCACTCTGTGTGAGTGCATGTATATATTGAACAATGCCTTCCATGCTGTGGTAGGAGTTTCAAGAGCTGGTAAATTCTCTTAGTAAGATTAAGTCAATAGCCTTGTAATGAAGGCTCTAAATCTTTAATAGCTAGCACTTAATAACAATTTGGAGAATACAGATGTACCAACACCTACCTACTCCAATAGTCATTAAAGGCAACTTAAACATAGATTATGAACTAATTTATTGTGGAAATTAAAATGAAAGCTCAAAAGATTTTACAATGAGGTATTAATGGTTATGCCTATGTGAATGTGCATGCATGTATATACATGTATAAACACATACATGTATTAACACACACATCACATCCATATTGCTAAGATGTGAAATATTATACAGAAATTTCATCCT
Source organism: Colaptes auratus (assembly GCA_015227895.2). NCBI lineage: Eukaryota > Metazoa > Chordata > Aves > Piciformes > Picidae > Colaptes > Colaptes auratus. The sequence continues at coordinate 246,203 of CM026897.1, read as the reverse complement.
ATGCATAAATCTCTTATGGATGCTCAGAGCCAAGGGGCAGAAGGTTTGTTCAGGTCTAGTTAATCAGCATCTTGTTATCTAGCTAGTGTTATAAGAGAAGTCTGTCTCGCCTGTTGGTTTTCAACAACAGGAAGGTTTTGATCCATCTGTCACACAATTCCTCTCATTTCTATTTGGAGAAATATGCAATCTGTTCCATTAATAAAGTGCTGCAAGTAGCTTCCTCCTTGCTTGAAGCTCTAAATCCACTTGACAGGTGGATATTTTGACCTGTACATGGTGCAAAGCATTGAATCATTTTAGTAAGTGTATGTCTCCAAAAGAAAAGGGAGACAGGCACTAATTAATACCTGGGTAAGTCATCTGAAAGACTAGTATTACACTCTGGCATTTGTTAACACAATACAAAAGTCACTAATTATAGTAGTATTGTTAGAGCCATTGAAGTTATAACAGCCTGTCAGAGGAGCCATTATAAACCACTATATTCAGGTGTTCATAGCGACAACCACAAAAATTAAAATAAAGGTGAAATTTGACATATATGATCTTGGTTTGGAACACTATTGTCCTTTAACAAATGGGTCAGGATTGTTTGTGGCTGCACATATTTATAGCAGACTCCAATGTTTTAAAAACCTTTGAAAACTACTTATAAAAGAAGTGGTTGTTTTATTAATAAAATTACTTTGGTATTAAAAAGATAACTGTTTTAACTCTGTTTTGTCTGTTTACTGTATTCCAAGCCACATATCTTCTGTTTTGGTCAGATACTTAAATATGTGAAAATCTCTAACCAGGTTTAATATAAACAGTGAGTTTAAATACCTCTGTTCATCAGCTTGTTAATTTCTCTGGTAATCAGGTCCTTTCTACAAAACATCACTTAGAAGACTGAGGAAGAAAATCATGTCTTATTTTCTTACCTCCCTTTCTACACACTGTCAGATACAGCTACTTGGGGTAGAAGTTATTCTTTGCTGATGCTTATACAGTGCTCGTCCCAGTGGGATTTCAAGCCTCAGTCAGATAAAGGACAATAGGAACGCAACACCTTGCAATGGAATGTTTGCAAATATTCCCTGTAGTGGTAACTGCTTGTAGAATTTTACAGGAAATCAATTACTCTTATATCTCTGCTAAAATGGGCCAATTCAACAGCAGCTGGCAAAAATGATATATTTCAGACCTTAATTTTTCATGGCATGTTAGTTCACAGACTTAATGAAAGAGAATTGTTTACATGTAATACTTATACCTACATTAGAATGATTAGGTCCCATAAATTATGCAGAACACCATTAATAAGTTTCACTATGCATCAGATTACAATGTCCTTATTCCAGCAGCAGTCTCTGATTAATTACTTAGCAATCAGTGCAGAGCTAACATTGCCAGAGATGGGGGATTACCTTGAGTGCCCCTTGGTGCAAGCAGTCAGTAATATGATGGCACAAGGATTTTGGATAACAAATCACCCCTGGCTAGAACAGACCTTAACTCATTAAAGTTTAAGCATTGTGATAGATTTAATTTTTTATGTGGAAAAGTAAACATAGTAGGGATTTGCCTGGTAATACTACCTTGAGTTTTCCTTTATCCAAATAAATCTGCCTATGGCAATGTGATAGTTTCAGGCAACAACCTAAGAAAGTAACAAGGCAACCTAACAAGATGCATCAGTTAAGTACAAAACACTAGAATTCAGGATTTCTTCATCCAACATTTTTTTTCACATAACTCCAAAATGCAGAGTCAAGAAAGTGTCTAGGTCAGGCTGGTGGTACCTGCAACATCTCTGTTACCATTGTCTAAAGCATCCTGGATCTTCACCTAAATGACATCTCCTGGCCTTCATCCATTTGGTCCCTAGGCACTAGGATCTGAAGAACACCACTCTATTTCATGCCTGCATTTACCAACAAAGGGAGCCTAATGTTTTATTCTAGATCAAAGCCAGTCTAAACTAGCACATATGGAAAATTTTCACACTGAGGCACTGAAGTGAAAAAAGCGTGCAGATAAATTCAGTGGCATACATGTGACCACAACATTTTCCTCATGTAAAATCTGTGTTAGATTTCTTTTATTTAGTGAACACATTACGATGTAGAAAATCAAATATCTTCTGTGTTTGTGGAATACTACTGTGAAATTCAAAGCAGAGTAATTGTTGTGTTCATGATGAAAGTAGATAGTGAAAAACGCAGGTAAATAAATAAGAAGTAGACAAATTTTCTGAAAGAAGGATTTATCCTGCCACCACTTAGACTCCCAGCTAATAATCTAAATGAGAAGCTTATTCATTAGAAACTTCTTGCAGAGGAATGAAGAGTGAGACTTACCACTACAACGTAGCATAGTTCTTAGGTGAGCTAAATAATCCCCTTGGAAGACGGGACTCACTATTACTTAAAAAGAAACTCTACAGGAAGTGGAGGGAAGGACAGCTAGAACACGGGGAGATAAGGAAGCTGCCCAAGCAGCAAGAGGCCTGGTTAGGAAAGCCAAAGCAGAGTTCCAATTGAATCTAGCCAGGGAGGTTAAAGGGAGCACTAAGAACTTCTACAGGTATATGAATGGCAAGAAGAAGAGTAGGGAAGGGGTGGGCCCCCCTCAGAAAGAAAACTGGTGAATTGGTCACAAGTGATGTGGAAAAGGCTGAGGTACTCAATCACTTCTTTACCTCAGTCTTCACTGCAAGGGCCTCCAGCCACACTCCTGGTGTCATTTCATAGTTTCATAGTTTCATAGTTTCAGTCAGGGTTGGAAGGGACCACAAGGATCATCTAGTTCCAACCCCGCTGCCATGGGCAGGGACACTCTACCCTAGATCAGGATGGCCAGAGCCTCATCCAGCCTGGGCTTAAACACCTCCAGGGATGGGGCCTCAACCACCTCCCTCGACAACCCATTCCAGGCCTTCACCACCCTCACGGTGAAGAACTTCCTCCTCACCTCCAGCCTGAATCTCCCCACCTCCAGCTTCATCCATTCCCCTAGTCCTATCACTCCCTGATAGTCTGAAAAGTCCCTCCCCAGCCTTCTTGTAGGCCCCTTTCAGATACTGGAAGGCCACAATGAGTCACCTCGCAGCCTTCTCTTCTCCAGACTGCACAGCCCAACTCCTTCAGTCTGTCCTCACAGGAGAGGTGCTCCAGCCCTCTGATCATCCTCGTGGCCCTTCTCTGGACACGCTCCAGCACCTCCAGATCTCTCTTGTAATAGGGGCTCCAGAACTGCAGGCAGTACTCCAGGTGGGGTCTCAGCAGAGCTGAGTAGAGGGGGAGAATCACCTCCCTTGACCTGCTGGCCACACTGCTCCTGATGCAGCCCAGGCTCTGATTGGCTTTCCGGGCTGCAAGTGCACATTGAGAGCTCCTGTTGAGCTTCTCCTCCACCAGCACCCCCAAGTCTCTCTCCTCAGGGCTGCTCCCCAGCCAGTCACTGCCCAGCCTGCATTTGTGCCTGGGATTGCCTCCACCCAGATGCAGGACCCTGCACTTGGTCTTGTTGAAGCTCATGAGGTTGGCCTGTGCCCACCTCTCCAGCCTGTCCAGGTCCCTCTGGATGGCATCCCTTCCCTCCAGCCTGTCTGCTGCACCACACAGCTTGGTGTCATCAGCAACCTTGCTGAGGGTGCACTCAATGCCACTGTCCATGGCACCCACAAAGATGTTGAACAAGCCTGGTCCCAGGACTGATCCCTGAGGGACTCCGCTTGTCACTGGCCTCCACTGGGACATGGACCCATTGACAGACACTCTTTGGGTGTGGCCATCAAGCCAGTTCTTTATCCATCTGGTGGTCCATCCATCAAACCCATGTGTCACCAGCCTGGAGACCAGGATGTGTTGTGGGACAGTGTCAAAGGCTTTGCTCAGGGCCAGGGAAACGACATCAGTTGCTCGCCCCTCAGCTATTAATGCTGTCACTTGTTCGTAGAAGGCCACCAGGTTTGTCAGGCAGGATTGCCCTTGGCAAAGCCATGGACTGCTCCCAATCACCTCTCACTACTCTTCTGAGTTAGTAGTGCCTCCAGGAGGATCTGCTCCATGATCATTCCAGGCACAGGGGTGAGACTGACTGGCCTGTAGTTCCCTGGTTCCTCCTTCTTACCCTTTTTGCAGATGGGAGCAATGTTTGCCCCTTTCCAGTCTGTGGGGACTGCCCCAGGCTGCCATGGCTTTTGGAATAGACTAGAGAGGGGCTTAGCAACCTCATCTGCCAGTTCTCTCAGCACCCGTGGGGGTATCCCGGTGGGTCCCATGGACTTGAACACTTTCAGGTTCTTCAGGTGATCACCAACCTGAGCTTCACTTACCATGGGCAGTTCTTCCTCCCCGGCCCTGCCATCATCTGCCATGACTGCAGGAGTTTGGCTGGAGGCCCTTGCAGTGAAGACTGAGGTAAAGAAGTGATTGAGTACCTCAGCCTTTTCCACATCACTTGTGACCAATTCACCACTTTCCTTTCTGAGGGGGGCCCACACCTTCCCTACTCTTCTTCTTGCCATTCATATACCTGTAGAAGTTCTTAGTGCTCCCTTTAACCTCCCTGGCTAGATTCAATTGGAACTCTGCTTTGGCTTTCCTAACCAGGCCTCTTGCTGCTTGGGCAGCTTCCTTATCTCCCCCTGTTCTATCTGTCCTTCCCTCCACTTCCTGTAGAGTTTCCTTTTAAGTGATAGTGTGTCCAGTAGCTCCTTGTTCATCCAGGCAGGCCTCCTAGCGTTCTTCCCTGTTTTTCTCTTTGTTGGTATACATAGGTCCTGGACACAGAGGAGGTGGTCCTTGAATACTGACCAGCTGTCCTGGCTCCCTCTTCCCTCCAGGGCTTCGTCCCATGACACTGTGGCTAGCAGATTCCTGAAGCGATCAAAGTCTGCACGCCTAAAGTCTGGGGTCATAAGCTTAGAATAGGTCCTCCTGATACCCTGAGGAGATTAAATTCAACTGCTTCATGGTCACTGCAGCCAGGCTGTCTCTGAGCCTCACATTGGTTACAGCCCTTCCCTGTTGCTGAGAACAAGTCCAGCAGAGCACCTTTTCTTGTTGGTTCCTCTACCATTTGGAGGGAGAAGTATTCTTCTCTGCAGTCCAGGAACATCCTGGATGCTGGTGCCTTGCTGTGCTGTCCCTCCAGCAGATGTCAGGGTTTGTGAAATCACCCATGAGGACCAGGGCTTGTGACCTGGAAGCCGCTTCTATTTGCCTGTGGAGGGCCTCATCTGCTTGGTTCTGCTGGTCAGGTGGCCTGTAGGAGACCCCCACCTGGTATCTCCTTCCCTGTCTTGCCTTTAATTCTAACCCATATACTCTCAACCATCTCATCCTCCCTCCCCAGTGGAGTTCTGCTGATTCAGCTGGTTCTTGACACAGAGGGCAAACCTCCTCCTCTCCTTCCCTGCCTATCCTCCTAAAAAGCTTGTACCCATCTATCCTACATTCCTTCATGGGAATCATCCCACCAAGTGTCAGTCATGCCCACTATGTCATGGCCTCCCAGCAGCACGGTGGCCATTAATTTCATCCTGTTTGTTGCCCAAGCTGCTTGCATTTGCATAAAGCACTTCAGCTGGGTGGCTCTGTGGTCCTCTTCTCTTCTGCCAATTCCCTTGGTTTTTCACAGGGTGTCCTGGGTGTCATCTGTGTCTTGCCTCAGGGCAGCAAGTTGAAGCCCTTACCAGGTCTCCATCCCACTGCCTCTGGTGTGCTGCCCCTCTGCTTCTCACAGGCCATCAGGAGGACTATTACCCCTTCCCCCTTCAAATCTAGTTTAAAGCCCTATCAATGAGCCCTGCCAATCCTGCCCCAGGATCCTTTTCCCCCTTGGGACAAGTGTGTCCCATGAGTTGTTTGCAGCTCTGGTGCTTGTAAACCCAAGTTCCAGATTGTAGAACCCAAATCCCTGTCGATGGCACCAGCCCCAGAGCCATGAATTGACCTGTTGCTCTTCCTCAGTGCTCCTCATCCATAGCTGACATTAG
>CM026897.1:201380-239714 GCA_015227895.2 Colaptes auratus | reverse complement strand
CCCCAGATGTGCCTTCCAACCCCAACCATCCAGAGATTCTGTGATTCTGTGATATAATCTGGCTTGCTTTCTGTTATAGTTGTGAGTCTGCACTTGAGAAAGGGAGGGAAGGACCTTCAGGAAGAAAGGAGCATTTGAAGGAGCAGACTGTAGAAACAGGATGTTCCAAACATAACAGGAACATAAAAAAGAATGAAACATCATTTTTGACAAGCAGGAAGGGGGAGAGAAGACAAAACTGTTGCATCGTTGGCAAGCACTAAATCGAGGAGGGGGACCCTGAAGTCAAGAGCAATGCCTTCCATTATATCAATACAATTAATGACATCCTTATGTTCAGTTATTTGCATTAACAGCAAAGTTAATGCTGGCAAAGATCAATGCTGAGATTAGTGATGTCCAAATCAACATGCTTTTAAGCAAATTATTTGCACTTTCTGGGTCTGTACCCTAGTTAGTAGTATGAATCTTTGGTGGTGTCTGCAGCTCCATCAGCAGATGCCTCTTAAGGGCCGCTGTCTCTTAAATATAGTTGTTGTAACATTAGCAACACTTACACAGCAAGCAGGAATATCAGGTCAATAGATCCACTCACTCTGTGTGTCTTGCACTTAGCAGTGATGGCCAGAAGCAAAACCTTTCTCTTGCATTAGTGTTAATATTCCTTGTGGAGAATATTCTTGTGGAGAATATCTTTGTTTCCTTTTCTTTTTCCTCTATCACACAATCTGATCTGCTTTTCCTTCTACCAAACTACCACAGCTGTTTCAGAGTATCAAACTTAAAGAAATAAACCACACAAAATCCCATGATCTACCTCAGCATCATGCAAAGGCAAATCAATGAGTCAGTTGTGGTCAGCAGTAGCTTCATAATATGATGACAACATGCTTCAGATGACAACAGGAGTCCTGGGAGCCTAAGGGTTTCAGGGGCAATTTTGAAAAGGTCTCTGGTGGGAAGCTGGTAAGAATTAAAATAAATTGTTCTGTCTCAAAGTATTCCAAAAACTTCTCAAAGAAAATATCCTTGAGAGCAGTGACCCATAGTGTTCCATATACAGTCCACAGTGAAAACTGTTACTTAGTCCTGTACACCTGACTGAGTGTTGATCTCCATTTACTATTCCTATATAATCTCCTCTGTCTTTAGGCCCTCTTGTAGAAATTGTCCAGATTTTCTTCTTCCCCAGCAAACATTTGGGCTTGACAGACATGAAGTGGCTGTTGGCATTTCAAACATGCAATCATCAGTAATGGTATTTTCTATGGTTCCACAGAAACCACACCCAATACTCGATGTAGCTGCTGGCAACTGTGAGCCCTTGGCAAGGGCTGATCAAAGACATTTAGAAAATTTTCTACTGAATAATCATGTTTAATTTTTATTTTTTTTTCAGAAGGAAATCATCAAGGAAGTCTACTAAATTCAGGCTTGCCATTCTTTTGAAAATATGAATGACAGTGGGAGAGAGAGAACTCGGGAACAGCAGGCTTTTAAGAAAGTATCCAAACAATTCCCTTTTTACTGATCAGCCAGCTATTCTCTAGCATTTTCTTCTCTCTTTCTTTTTTAATAATTACAGTAAAAGACTATGAATGAAATTCAACTTAATAGCAACCCTGAAGTTAGAAACTGGAGAGGATTCTTTAAGAAATACCCTCTTAATACTTTCTGTTGGAAGACATGAAAGCAAATGAATGTGAAGTGCAGATCATTGACAAGATAATTTTGCTGGGAATAATAAAGTTTCAGTGATATAGTAAAGATACCAAACAGCTGTCCAAAGCCCTGGACTTGCATATGAATGGAACAACAGTGATATCTATACATTTTCTGATAGCTGGTGGGCTGTGATGTGCAATATTTTTGGGTATCAGGTAGTATTAGAGAAGCATTTCACAAAGAAATATCTACTATAATTAAATGCAGTGGCTTTGGCACCTTGAGGAACTGTCTGATCTACCTGGTCTTTAATTTCTGGAGACCCTGTCACCTCCTTTAGAACACAGCAAACTTTCCCCCCTACACAAGATATTTCATGATGATTTCATGTAGCATCAGATAAGCAGAGTGCTTTCTTGCAGCTTTTTTTTTTCCCCTGACAGCTCCCAGTCTTTTCCTAGACTATTAAAGAAGCAAAGGAGGTGAAGAGAAATTCTTTGGGTTTTGTTTTAATTCAGAGCACCTGCTGTCTTCCTGGGTGCCAGGCTTGTATAGCCTTTTGGGAGCCAGAATGTAATAGCTATGTCTGATAAATAGCAGCACTAAACGTGCTACAGCAAAGGTTTTCTGTACTATAATAATTGTAGGTGCTGACTTGGTGCAATATATCTTTGCCAGAGTGTAGTGATAGAATAAATAGCTGGTTTTAACTATAAGATCAGACAAGCTAATGCAGTGAGTGATTGAGGAAAGTATCCAGTTAAATGTAGTCTGTCTTTGATATGCTGTCCTTCCAGCTCAGTCTTAGCAGTTTTGGGAGAGTGAGTGATGGATTTCAGCTACATTAGCATCTAGCACTCCTTCTGCATCCTAGTGGGCAGGTTTGCCATTGCCAGGGTGCATCTGCCCCATGATGGCTCTGAGGCAAAGATGAGCCTGAGAAACCAAGCATTTCAGGGAGCTGTTGGAGGGGAAACAAATCAAGGTCGTGAATTCACAGTCTTTGCAATCTGGTCAGTCTTTGCTGGGGGAGGAAAAATTAATGTGAATCCAACCCAACTCCTGGCAAGGTTTCCCTCCCACAGAAGGGTGTCAGAATGGCTGGTGACCATGTTGACAGTTCTGCAGGGGCCAAGATTGAGAGGGGTCTGGTATCTGAGCTAATGTAAATTATTTTTTTCCTGCCCGCACTTTGGATATTTTGTCTTTCTCAGATGCTTGTAGTGTATTTCACCATCACTTTCTTCCCTACTGTTTGGGTTTTGTTGTGTTTTTGTTGTTGTTTGGGGGGGGGGGGCGGGGTTGGTGTGTTTTTTGGTTTGTGGTTGGTTTTGGTTTTGTTTGAGTTTGTTTTGTTTTCTGGAAATAAAATAAGCATAATCCCAGAGACGTGTCATATTGGTATCATGCTCGAAGCACAGCCATAGGGAAAGGAAAAAAGCAACACAAGGTTTGCAAAGCTATATCAGGAAAGGGTTGCCTTGCAGAAGGTCTGCTTAGTAAATAAAAGAAGGTTTTCATTCCTGGGTTCTGGAGTTTCACAGTTCTGCCACAAGTCTTAGATATACTATGAGTAACTAGTGAGGGACTTTGGAGCACAGACAAACACATAGCGAAAGAGTCCATGCTTCAGTTGACTGTCACTGCACCTAGGCAAAGTGAAATGGGTTCAAAGAAAGAAATGTCTTGATCACAGCCATATTGCCAGCAAGGTGCTGACCCCGGATGAGGGTTCCTTTCCCACTCCATGGTCTACTTTGCAGACCATTTCTCCTTCCACTGCTCTCTTTTTAGTGCTTTGTTAGCTCTTGCTGCTTGTACTGAGAGTACACTTTGCATAATTTTTCTCTTTTCTAATGAGGAGATGAAGGCCCTGCTGCAACTAATGGCACAGAATTAGCTCATCTGAGCACTGGATCTCATTTACCAAATCTGCTCTGAGTGCATGGGAGCTCCTGTCAGCCTTTGAGCTACGCACCCTGGAGTTGTGCTGGGTGACCAAAAGACAGTTCATGGGGAAAGAGCATTTAGTCAGCTGAGAGTTAGTGTGTTTGAAATTTAAGTTAATTAATTTTCTAAAGTGAATACCATACTTTTCTGAGTCTGCTTCAGGTGGAGCTAAACTGCTTCATCCAGGAGTAGAAGACTTTGAGAGAAAAGTCTGAACAGCAAAACAATGCAAAATGAAACAAAACACAACAATAGTAAAACAAACAAAAACAAACAAACAAAACAAAACAAATTAAAACCCCCTAAACCTAATGCTTCAATGCTTCAACATCAAATGCTTCAAATGCAGCTTCCTTTGTAAGGCATCAAAATGTGTCAGTGATCTAGGGAGGTTATTGCTTTATCAAATAGTAAAACTTGCAACTAATTTGTACTATCCTGCTGAGTTAGATTAAGGATTTACAGACTGATGTTCTGTCTTAACTGCGGCAAGTGACACACTCTTAGGGAAAAGGTATCAAGAAGAAGTATAACCTGTCAGTGGTGGCGCTGATGCATGAAACACCTGCATTTTGGATAATGCTAACACACCTGGAAAAGGTACTCAGAATCACAGAATGTATCTGGTTGGAAGAGAGCTCAAAGATCATTCAGTCCAACCCTTGACCCAGCACTGAAGGATCAACACTAAACCGTGTTCCTAAGAGACAGGTCTACACATCATTTCAGCACCCCTAGGGATGGTTACTCCACCACTGACTGTCCTGGGCAGACCATTTCAATGTTTGACAACTTTCAGTGAAGAAGTATTCCCTAACATGGAGCCTAATTCTCATCATAAAAAAAAAAAAAAAGCCTGGTGCCTAGGCTTCCTTCACAGGCAGTGGACATAAAGTGACACTCAGTTTGATAGAAGCTTTTCCAGGCACCTCATATTTTAATTGGAACCTCTTCCTAAGCATTTTCTGAGCAAAGTGCTGTAACATATTCTGTTTTCATATCTTTACACATTCTTTTCTTCTGCTATTTAAGCAGGCACAGTTCTTCTGAATGTTTCTCACAGCTAGAGTTTCTCAGCCTCTAACACTCCCTCCTCTGAATTCACTGATCAACCACATATTTCTTCAAGTACATTGCCCAAACCTTGGTTCAGCTGAGGCTTATTCATTTCCACTTTCTGTCTCCCATAGCTGAGTTCTAGCCAGTTAAGAGCTACAATGAACAGCATAATACACTGTCCAGTTTCAGTGGTCTGTTTCAGTATCACTAGAGGATATTAAATATTCATTCTTTGTTCTTGTTTTTTTCATCATACCGTATGATTTCAATATGTTCATAGCCTAACAATTCTACTTTAGAATGAACAGTGGTTAACGGAAGGATAAAAACTTCCTGCATTGTTCCAATGGTCTTTCTTGGACTAAGTTTTTTAAAATCTTTTAATACATTTGCTTGTCTTTCTGATTTCCACATGCATGTCCATGTATATGATGCATGTTAATATACATACTACCTATATACTTTTCCATCTACCAACCATACAGATGTTTATGTAATTGCATTTACATATAAATCCAAGTGTGTCTGGGTATATGAAAAAACTATAGAGCTCATGCTTGGAAGTGTTTTGAGAGTTTTCCACTCCTAGGATGAAGGGCCAGTCTGCTTCTGTCATGACAGGAAAGGACTGAAGTTGTAGGCAGAACACTGAAAAAATTATCTTTCTCATCACCTTTGCAGTCAACAGACAGAGTAGTAGCTGCAGGGTGAGCATAACATCTCCCCAACACTGATAGCAAGCAAGATGAAGGCCAGGGCCTTTTTACTGCCCCAAGCAATGTGCTGGTCTGGGCAAGAGACACGTCTTACAGCTAGAGCTATCCCTACATATCACAGTATCACAGTACCTTAGAGGTTGGAAGGGACCTCCAGAGACCATTGAGTCAATGTGTTTAGACACAAACTCCATCACACCCCATCAGTGTGAATAATCCTCCAGGACAGACGTGCAGTCCCTACATAGCAGGAAAATGGCCAGGGACTGCTACCTACTAGTCATATTCTGAAAGCATCTCTACCTCATGACAAGATTCGTGAATCACAGAGCTTCATTTGCTTCCATACCCCCTTCATATTCATCAGTTAAGTGACTTTCAGCATAGGTCTACTTCTCACTCTTCCATTCCCTTTCTAAGGATAGCTAACCACAGGTGTTCTGAATTCACAGATTCTGTTTATTTGGATTGAAAGAAAATGTTAGAAAACAAAAGCTGCTTCTTGGTCTTGATGGTCTCTCTGGCTGCTTCATTGTGTTTTTTTATTCTCTATCACCACCTCCACACTGCAACCCACCCTCACCCTACCCACCATTCCCTAGAATGGGATTTAAACATGGAGACAAAAAATATGCTAGAAAGCAGAAACAGGCACTTTCTCTCTGAATTTCACATGCTGATGCAGTTCTGTGTTAGCCAAAAATAGCAACAAAACAACAACAAGAAAAAAAGGGAGGGAAAAAAAAAGGGGGGCAGGGAATGTTTAATGCAAATCACTTGCCACTGAGTCTTTCCAAGCAGTAGCATTTACTCTATAGTGTAGTGCAGCTGGCTGCTGGTCCCCTGCAGAGATCTCTGACTAAGGTACTATTTAGAAACATTTTGGCTGATCCATCATATATTTTGGCAGACATTTTCCCTCATTTTTTTCTTTACTAAGAAATTATGACAGATTGAGACTCAGATAAAGAGATCTGCTGCTGGTAATCATCTTCTAGAGGATTATTTGAAGCCTAGACCACCAGTAAACATACTATTCATCCTTTGGATGCCTGTCTCAAACTCAGATAACCTGTGGCAGTCCTATCTGTAAACTGAGATTCTCCTCTGGGCTTGTGCAACATGGGAAAATCCAGGCTCTATTGAAACCAGTGACAAAGCCCTGGCAACAGCTTTGTGTCCAATGTCAAACCATTTTAGAATAGAATTAACCAGGTTGGAAAAGACCTTCAAGATCATCAAGCCCAACCTATCACCCAACACCATCTAATCAACTAAACCATGGCCTCATCCAGTCTCTTCTTAATACCTCCAGTGATGGTGACTCCACCAACTCCCTGGGCAGCCCATTCCAATGGCCAATCACTCTCTCTGTGAAGAACTTCTTCCTCACATCCAGCCTAAGCCTCCCCTGGTGCAGCTTGAGACTGTGTCCTCTTGTTCTGGTGCTGGTTACCTGGGAGAAGAGATGGACCCCACCTGGCCACAACCTCCCTTCAGGTAGTTGTAGATGGCAACAAGGTCTCCTCTGAGCCTCTCTTCTCCAGGATGATTCTCAGATTCTCAAATTATCCAGATCCACATTACATGATTTGTTCATAATTCATCTGATCTTCAGAACTATTTTCTATCCATCAAACTTGAGACACTCTATTTCTTTGAGGGATTAGTATTAGATTTCCTTATGGTCCATACAAAGAAAGGTCACATGAGTGACAATTCAGTCCCCCTTATAATTTGATTATTCTCAAAAATTAGTGCCTTTATTTTTTCAGGTGACTGCAGAGGGAACCTAATACACCTGACTCGATCCCTGCCTAATGAAAAACTAAGACTAAATTCAAATCCTTAAGGAAAAAAAAGTCTCTAACCACACTCTATATCTCCTCTCCAGCTACTCATTGTTGTACTGTCTCTGTACTAAAGTGAAAAACCTGCTCAGAAACATGTGTTGCTGACTTAGGAACTGATGCTTTTCCATTACTGCAGATTTCCTAGCTCTTTCAAGATTGTGGGTTCACTGTGGGTCTCACCTGAAATCCAATTTATTTTTTTTTTAGACTCTTGATCATGATTACAAGTGCTTAGATGCCACTCGTTTATAATTCTCATGTAAGGAACTCTCATTCTACCTCAAGTAGTTTACCACTGGTCTAAGAGGGAAGAAGAGCTTTGCTGTAGGTCTCTGAGCTAAGTTTCAAAAAAAATCCAGCTCAAATTCCTGCAATTCCCACAGAAATGATAGACAGTATGACCTTCACTTAATTTCTGTGCTAGAGTTTCTGTAACTTTCCATCCTTTCTTATCTACCATCTTTGCTTACACTGTAGAGTCTTTAGGCAGTTTAAGCTTTCTGGTAGCACTAAAGTACAAATCATAAATTTTAATCAGGTCATCTTTGTTCTCCAATATTGCATTTAAATAAAAACCTGCATTTCAACCACTGTTATTTAAGTCACTTCAGGCTGAGAAGAGAGGTCTTACTGGGTTGGATTCAACAAACACACCTGTCTGGAAGTCAAATGCAGAGGATAATCTAGCCACCTAGATCTTTTCTAGTCAATGGGAGAGAGAAACAGGACCATCACAAAAGATACTTTACATTCTATATCCTTGAGCTATGCCTAAGAACAAAAGAACTCTCTCCTTGGAAGTATGATTCTCTTTGATCATGGAAGGACCTGGAATGATTAGATCAAAATAAATGCTATACTGATAAAGTCAGGATTGAATGAGATCAAATAAATCATACGTTAACTACATATATTTTACTGTGTATACTTTCTACATTTTATCCAATGCTCTGGATAGGCATGATATTGCTGCTTTTTGGATGATTCAGTAAGATGTATTTTTCTTATTGATCATCTTCTCTTTCCCATGCAAGCACAGGACAGCATTGCTGGAAATACCATTTTTTAAATGAGACTGTCTGAACAGATGTTGTCATAACAGACCCTAAGAAACAAATGCAGCAGTAAAGATGTCATGTAAGGGTGGACTGCCTGTGATTGTGCAATCATGAAACATTTCTTCCCTTCCTGGGCCTACCATGCATTTCAGGTATTGTGATAGCCCAAAACTTCTTTGTGGTAACTTTCCCATTAAATAAAAACCAGCTCACTTATACACTTCCATTTCTCCCTCAAGATAACAGTTAAGAATGTGTTTGAAACTTTAAGATTATGTTGGTCTTTCTGAAGGCTGAGAAATTAGCACTGTTGTACCAAAGTCAGCCTAAGGATTTCTGCTATTTTTACTAATTTCACACATCATGTAGTGATTCTTGAAGGTGTAGTTTATAAAATAATAGTGACATAACTATTCAAAGAGTGCAGAATATGTTTTAGACATTGATTCATTACCAAGAAGAATGAATAACCTTCCATGACAGGAAGGGATAAAAATTATTTCTAAGATTTTGATTTAAATGTATTGTATATTCATCTGGCTGAATATACAAACATGTAGCATTTTATATACAATTCTTCAATGAACTTGGAAAGAAGAACAAGAAAGGTATGGTAAAACCCACTTATATTAATGAGAAACCATCTTATTTGAACTTGCCTGCCTCAGTGAAAAGGAACTCAGACTTGCCATTTAACATTTAACTCTTTTGTTTTATTTTCTTCTCACATATGCTTTTCTCTCATAGTCCAGTTAAAAACAGTATAGTCTTATGAGATTTACAATGAATGGGTTTTTTCTTCTTCAGTTAACTTATTGGCTGGCTATAAACTCATGATAAATTTGAGACATAAAATGTGCCGAAGTCTACAAAACCAGTGGATCACCACATGGACAAAGAAAAGCAGTGCTGCTATTTATCTGCCCTTGGAAATAATTAATAACTGCAGCTCATCACTTCTTGTGCTCTGGGTAGTTGGGCAAGATCAGAAGCCAGTTACATTTCAGTGTTTACTTATGTTTCACTTATTACTAATGCTTTCTAAAAAGCTTTTATTTACAGTAGACTGTATATTAAAGTTATTCGGATGTTACCTGAATCCTCCCAAGTTCCAGGTAATACCAATGGAAGAGTTAACTGCATACCTATACAACACACAAACTGATCTCCTGGCCACCACACAGAGAAATCATGCATCTTTACCAGCCCAGCTTGAGTTGATCCTGCCGTAAGTCAGGAAACTGACCTTCGGAGTTCCCTTCCAGTCCTGTTCTATCTGATTTTCTTTAGGGAAAATGAAGCTATACAGAGCAATTTCGGGTGGCGTCTCTGGAGAATGCAGTATACTTTCCGCAAAGGGCAAAGCAAAGAAGAACTCATGCTAAAGTTATTCAATACTATCCCTTGCCAACATTTACTTAATTATCTTTCTGTTCTATAATGGCAATTGAGTTACAGCCCTTTCCTGGAACTTCTATATCCTCCCTAGAGAATGTGTTTGTGTGTGTGTGTGTTTTACAGAAGAATAAATTGAGTCCAATCAGTTCTGCTTTGCTCAAGGCAGAATTCACGATAGCCTTGTTGGGAAAAAGTGCCATGAGGTAGGACAGGCCAGTACTGATGCTATAGTTTAGCAGTTAAATATATGTCATAAATTAAGATTCTTCTCTCCATACTCCTGAAAAAATCTGTCTCATGGATATTGTTGCTACTTGTCAGGATCATGAGCTGCATGAATGTTTTGTTCCTCTATACTCACCTTTTCCAGATCACCCTGGGGTTTGTGTACTTCATTCCCTCAGACATCAGGTGCATAGATCTGATGTTTCAAACTCATCCCCTCACTGCAGCGAGATGGTTTGATGACCATATAAAAAAAAAACAAACCAAAAACCAGAGAATTCCTGCACAGCATGTATGCCTGCTGAACTGTAGGCATAATTTACTCTGCTATCCTCTTTTTCTTGTGTTACTTTGGAAAAGACAGCTAGGTGGGAATATCCTCAGGTAATATTAGCTCTGTAAAAATGAAGATATTTAGTCTAAGCTATTATACTTATCTATTTCTAAAGTCAATAGGGAAACACAGGCACTTTTCAAGGCAATGGATGCCACCTCTTCCAGCACAGGATGACTCACCACTTGTGAGTACCAGACTCCTTGCTGATGATGCAGCAAGTGATGATGCCTGTAGTGAACTTGACTTCCAACTTTGGATGGTTAAATTTAAGTGAGAAGAATTCACCTCTCGACTTCAGTTAAAAGACCATTGTTTCAAGAAAGTTGTTTAAAAGAGACAAGTTTCAAGGATAGGTACACTCAGAATTATTACTCAGTTGGTATTTTGCAAGACTATAGTAGGTATAAAGGAGTCATGTCTTTTTTTCCCCCCAAGAGCTTTTCCCATTGCTCCCTAATTAACAGTACACATTGCCAGCAAAGTTTGTTTTCATATTTTCATAGCCTACACATACAATTTCAGAAACACTTCAACCCTGAAAAGGCCAGTAGCCAGAAGCCAACTGTATGAATAACAGGATAAAACCCAAAATGGATTATTGAAGAGATTCTCAACACTTAGGACACATAGGTACCTTAATTTTCAAGATTCAGAGGGTTCTCCTTCTGCTATTTTTTGATCCAATATTGCTATATTGTTACATCTCTCTGCAGCATGGGAGACCCCAGGTAGGTTGAAGGGCTGCTCTACTACCTTTACGGGGTGAGAATAGTCATAGCAACGTGACACAAGTAGAGAGAGAAAAGGTGATAAAATATTTTCCAATGACTGATCATGAGGTCAGGGAAAAAAATCTGCCATTTAAAGTAGAACTTGGCACCCTTCCTTCAAATCCCTACTGGTAAGTATTTTTCAGCTCCCAAACAAGAAGACACAGGATAGATTGTGACTGAATAGAGACCTAAGGTGCCTTTGCACTAATCTTCATGTCCTACAATTATTGACTTTAGTTTCCTGTAGTGTCACATTTTACTTCTATAAAGAGAAAAGAAAAGGATTAAAATAAAAAAAAAAAGGAGCTGATGAATTTTCTTCTTCCTATGGAATGAAATGCCAGCACTTGTGAGTTGCATCTTCATGGCTGCCTTGAGGGTATTTGATTTCGTGAATCTGATTAAATTATTCTGCTCTCAGTATTTCTTTTAATATTGCTTATAAATATAGTCCAAGTGGCTTCAGTAGTGAGAGCACTTGCTGTACTTTCGTTAAGATTTCACGGTCCCTCCTGGGGGTGGGGGGAGAGTCCTTATAAGAGTCAGTGATAAAAGCCTCTTCTTAAGAGAATCTTTATATGAGAATTACTTGAAATAACTGAAACCTACACACCTTTTTCATAATGATTATGGAGACACCTTTACTAATGCCTTCCAGCATAAGATATGGTCATCTCTGATTCTTTGGCAGAAAGCCTCTAACAGAAGTTCATACTTTTCAAGTCTTTTCCAAGTATCCCTTTCTCAGAGCATATAGTAACAGACGTAGTTCATCGTGAAATCAAGTTCTCTAGGAAGAATGCAAAGCAATGTCTGATTGCACAGAGGTGACGAGTTATAAGAGAGCTGATGTGTTCCATAGTTTACAGCAAACTTTAGCACATAAGGCCCAACTTCTGCTCTAAACTGCCTGTGTCCTTTTAGATCAATCCCCTTGTATTTGCTCCAAGTATTTTGCATTCATGCTAGTAGAATTGAGATCATTGGATTTGACTGTAAGCCTTAGTCCTAACCTACAAATCAAAAGGATTGATCGGAAACAAGTGCTAAGTGTCTAGAAGGCAACAGCAGCATTTTTGCAAGCTGTTTGGAACTTGGTTGTAGAAAGTGTAAGAAGTTATGACTGAGATCAGAGAAGAAACTTCAGGAGTTTACAATTCTGTTTTCATAGTTTCAGTCTTGTGATTGTTTCTATTGTTCCACAGTGCTGCAACTTTTACTCTTAGAATTGTACTAGCCAGGGGGACCGAGCGCGGTCTTGGGACTGTCCAACACAGGAGCAGACAGCTTTTGAAGTGGAACAGACATTTTTGGTTTTATAGAATACCAGGAACTTACTAAGTCTAACAGACTTAGAAATACGTTAAAAGAAATTACTGTTCATTTCATATTCAACTGCAACGTAGTATATGCCAAAATACATTTTAAATGACAGCACTGGGACATATAGCTGCTAGCACATCAAGGTGATTACAGTTCTGTGACACGTGAGCAATGACTCCAGTATGACAACAAGTTCTAGTAGCAATTACTAGTTGCTATCTTCTCTCTGAAGGTCTCCCTTTTATGCTTGCTGAGAACTTCCTTAAAATAATTTATCTTTTATTACAAATTTCCATTCTTAATGTCAGTCAGAAAAATTATGTGGAATCAAACCTCCCTCGTACCTTAATTTCCTGTATTCTGTGCTCACAGTCTGTGGAAGGTAGCCCTGTTGCTGGACAGATGTTAGGTGTCATGTTGGTGGCAGTCACACCATGTGTAAGTGAGGGGGCAGCCTTTCACTGAACAGTGCAGTGTCAGGCAGGTCTGGTCCCCTGGCAGAGGGAGGAGGGTGGAGCTCATCCTTAGCTAATCAGCTGGGCTCACTGCTTACTGCAGCATAGCCTTGCAAAAGCTGAGCTGCACCACTGCTAGCTCTTTGGTGTTCCTCCAGGTGGAGAGTTTCACAGAAGGAAGTGGTCAGTCAGAGTAGAAAAAACAGGTGTTCAAGAGGGGACTGGATGTAGCACTTGGTGCCATGGTCTAGTCATGGGGTCTGTGGGTGACAGGTGGACTTGATGATCTTCGAGGTCTCTTCCAACCTTACTGATACTGTGATACTGTGAAAGCAGAATTAATCATTTGCTCTATACAAGCTTTATGAGGAAAATAAAATTAACAAATCAGCCACTCTTTTTATATGTTGCCATCCAAATTTTGCTAAAACAATACGGTAAAATAAGGACAGATTCTTGAATATGCTGAAGAAGAATATTTCCATTGCTGTTGGTGCTAATTATTATCAAAACCAAGTGTGAGCCAGACATTTTAACCTGTTTTCTTTCTGTTCATTTGTTTTTCTGGACTTCATAAAACTCATTTAGAAGAAACTGATTTTTTTTTAATTTTACATTTTCAAGCATTTAGGAGTAGCAGCATGGTACAGATACCTGAAATAATACTCATCACTAACATAGAAAATGTTCAAAACAGCCTTTCAAAGTGCCAAGAAACTGTAAAGGTATCACTTTAAAATATAAGACACTTCTCTTTATCTGTCTTTTTCTTATTCTATGTATGTTATGCACTGATAACTCTAACATGATAATGCCCCTATTTTGATGTGCTATAACAATATTAAAAGTTAAAATATATGTTTCCAAAGGTTGACTTTTATCTTTATTTTTTCTGTCACTCTGATGTCACGTTCACACACGAAATCATGCACATGCATGTTATTCAACAGATTTTGAGTAAAATCTATACAGCGAACTGCGTTTCTGGGAGCACTGGAAACAACACCACCTGTTTTTACCATCTATCCAGGTTAATGTGAAAAGTGTGTGGCATGGATGTCACAATGTCTCAAATTAAGAGCTGATACTGTCACAAGCTTAAAGCGCTAAGACATTTTTTGCTGCTGTTTATAGGACGAGCTAGGACTCACAGATTTCAGTGATGGACAGTCAAGCGTGGTATCCTGGTTTGAGTTAGAACAGAACCAATTCTGTTCAGTGATCTCACTTTTAAACTAAATCTCTTCTATTAACTACACTTTCTGAAGTTAATGGCATATTTTTGCAGACAATGTCTGCTTCTAGAAGTGATAATGCTTGATGTTTATAGTTACTACCAAGGCTGAGATGCAGAAAGGCTCTTCCTTGTATGCAGAATCATAGAATCTTTAAGGTTGGAAAGACGTAAGACTGTCAAATGTAACCATTAACCTAATACTGCCAAGGCCATTACTAATCATGCCCCTGAGCATCACACCTACTCATTATTTGAATGCTTCCAGGGACAGTGATTCTACCACTTCCCTGGGCAGACTGTTTCAATGCTTAATCACTCTTCTGTGAAGGCATTGTTCTGAATATCCAATCTAAACCTCCCCTGGCAAAATCTGACTCCCCTTCCTTTCGTTCTATCACTTAATACTAGAGAGATCTCACCTCATGAAACCTCCACATAGGTAGCTGTAGAGACCAATAAAGTCTCCTCACAGAGTTCTCTTCTGCAGACTAAACAATCCCAGTTGCCTCTGCTTCAACTCATAAAACTTGTTCCCCAGACTCTTCATCAAATTTGCTGCCATTCTCTGGACACACTCCAGCAACTTGGTGTCCTTCTTGTAGTAAGGAACAACAAAACTGATCGCAGTATTCAAGGCACAGCCTCACCAGTGAAGAGTAAAAGGGTACAATCACTTCTCTATTATTGCTGGTCACACCATTTGTGATACAGGTCAGGATGCTGTTGGCCTCCTTGGACACCTGGGCACACTGCTGGATCAGGTTCAGTTGGCTGGCAACCAGCACCCCCAGGTGCTTTTCTGTCTGGCAGCATTCCTCTGCTCTTCCCCAGGATTGTGCAAACCAAGGTCCCTGCTAAATCTTGCATGAGATGCTGAGGGTGCTGTAAGTAAAAGGCTGCACCCAAATGGAGGAGCAGACAGAAGAGTTAACCCTAAACTGATCAACAAAGTATCCCATTCTAATACATCATATTCAGTATAAAGCTGGGGGATCACAAAGGTTAAGCCTTCTTCTTCAGTGGTTCGTGTCTGAGGAAGACTCTACCTATTCTTCAGCTTTTGATCCTAATCCATGCATTCCTGAATCCAGTTTCAGAATCCAGCTCTTTGCTGCTGAGTGCAGTCTAGGACTTCCCTAGTGCCTGCAGCAATAATGATATAATTGCTGTCAGGAAACTGGGCTTGATATTGATTTTGTATATATTAGTATATATCTCATTTTATTGTTATTACTAAAGCTGTGTTAGTTTCCTTTTCAATTCATATTTCCCACCCTTACTCTTTTTGTGTTCCCTTTGAGGAAACAAGAGGACACAAGAGTGTCTGTCATTTATCTAGTGGCTGACCCAACCCTAACCCTTCACACAAATTAAGGACAGCAGTAGAAATAGGTTTTCCCTTCAGTAAAGGAACTGAGATGTGGCTTCTTCCACATTAAATAATAACAGAATGTCTCCACATAGCAGCAAGTTCAAGTATAGACCAGTCTTCTGTCTGACCAACCTGATCTCCTTCTATGATCAGGGACCCACCCAGTGGATGTGGGGAAGGCTGTGGATGTAGTCTGCCTGGACTTCAGCAAGGCCATTGACACATCCCCACAGCAAATTCCTGGCCAAGCTGTCAGCCTGTGGCTTGGACAGCAACACTCTGTGCTGGGTTATGAACTGGCTGCGGGCCAGGCCCAGAGAATGGTGATGAAAGGTGCCACATCGAGCTGGAGGCCAGTCACTAGTGGTGTCCCCCAGGGATCAGTTCTGGGCCCATCCTGTTCAACATCTTTATTGATGATCTGGACAAGGGGACTGTATCCACCATTAGTAATTTTGTAGATGACAGCAAGCTGGGGGGCAGATGTTGATCTGTTAGAGGGTAGGAGAGCTCTGCAGAGGGAATCTTGACAGGCTGGACAGATGGGCAGAGTCCAACTGCTTGAGATTTAACACATCTAAGTGCCAGGTTCTGCACATTGGCCATAACAAACCCATGCAGTGCTACAGGCTGAGGTCAGAGTGGCTGGAGAGCAGCCAGGCAGAAAGGGACCTGGGACACTGGTTGACAGCTGGCCAAACATGAGCCAGCAGTGTGCCCAGGTGGCCAAGAAGGCCAAAGGCATCCTGGCCTGAATCAGAAATAGTGTGGCCAGCAGGAGCAGGGAAGTCATTGTACTCCTGTCCTCAGCACTGGTTAGGCCACACTTTGAGTGCTGTGTCCAGTTCTGGGCCTCTGAGTTTGAGAAGGACATTGAGATACTTGAATGTGTCCAGAGAAGAGCAATGAGGCTGGTGAGGGATTTGGAGCACAAGCTCCATGAGGAGAGGCTGATGGAGCTGGGGTTGTTTAGCCTGGAGAAGAAGAGGCTCAGAGAAGACCTTATTGCTATCTACAGCTACCTGAAAGAAGGTTGTAGCCAGGTGGGGGTTGATCTCTTCTCCCAGGCAACCAGCACCAGAACAAGAGGACACAGTCTCAAGCTGTGCCGGGGGAAGTTTAGGCTCAAGGTGGGGAGAAAGTTCTTCACAAAAGAGTAATTGCCGTTATAATATGCTGCCCATGGAGGTGGTAGAGTCACCATCCCTGGAGGTGTTCATAAAAGGATTGGATGTGGCACTTGGAACCATGGTTTCATAGTATTATAGTATCAGTCAGGGTTGGAAGGGACTACAAGGATCATCTAGTTCCACCCCCCCTGCCATGGGCAGGGACACCCTACACTAGATCAGGCTGGCCAGAGCCTCATCCAGCCTGGTCTTAAACACCTTCAGGGATGGGGCCCCAACCACCTCCCTGGACAACCCATTCCAGGGCTTCACCACTCTCATGGTGAAGAACCTCCTCCTCACGTCCAGCCTGAATCTCCCCACCTCCAGCTTCATCCCATTCCCCCTAGTCCTATGAGGTGTTAGGTATTAGGTAATAGTTTGGACTTAGTTTCATAGTTTCATAGTTTCAGTTAGGGTTGGAAGGGACCACAAGGATCATCTAGTTCCAACCCCCCTGCCATGGGCAGGGACACTCTACCCTAGATCAGGCTGGACAGAGCCTCGTCTAGCCTGGTCTTAAACACCTCAAGGGATGGGGCCTCAACCACCTCCCTGGACAACCCATTCCAGGCCTTCACCACCCTCACAGTGAAGAACTTCCTCCTCACGTCCAGCCTGAATCTCCCCACCTCCAGCTTCATCCCATTCCCCCTAGTCCTATGAGGTGTTAGGTATTAGGTAATAGTTTGGACTTAGTTCATAGTTTCATAGTTTCAGTTAGGGTTGGAAGGGACCACAAGGATCATCTAGTTCCAAACCCCCTGCCATGGGCAGGGACATCTACCCTAGATCAGGCTGGACAGAGCCTCGTCTAGCCTGGTCTTAAACACCTCAAGGGATGGGGCCTCAACCACCTCCCTGGACAACCCATTCCAGCCTTCACCACCCTCACAGTGAAGAACTTCCTCCTCACATCCAGCCTGAATCTCCCCACCTCCAGCTTCATCCCATTCCCCCTAGTCCTATCACTCCCTGATAGTCTGAAAAGTCCCTCCCCAGCCTTCTTGTAGGCCCCTTCAGATACTGGAAGGCCACAATGAGGTCACCTGGGAGCCTTCTCTTCTCCAGCCGAACAGCCCCAACTCCTTCAGTCTGTCCTCATAGGAGAGGTGCTCCAGCCCTCTGATCATCCTCATGGCCCTTCTCTGGACACGCTCCAGCACCTCCAGATCCCTCTGAGTAGAGGGGAGAAATCACCTCCCTTGACCTGCTGGCCACACTTCTCCTGATGCAGCCCAGGATCTGATTGGCTTTCCAGGCTGCAAGTGCACATTGAGAGCTCATGTTGAGCTTCTCATCCACCAGCACCCCCAAGTCTCTCTCCTCTGGGCTGCTCCCCAGCCAGTCCCTGCCAGCCTGTATTTGTGCCTGGGATTGCCTTGACCCAGATGCAGGACCCTGCTCTTGGTCTTGTTGAAGCTCATGAGGTTGGCCTGTGCCCACCTCTCCAGCCTGTCAAGGCCCTCTGGATGGCATCCCTTCCCTCCAGTGTGTCTGCTGCACCACACAGCTTGGTGTCATCAGCAAACCTGCTGAGGGTGCACTCAATGCCACTGTCCATGTCACCCACAAAGATGTTGAACAAGACTGGTCCCAGGACTGATCCCTGAGGGACTCCGCTTGTCACTGGCCTCCACCAGGACATGGACCCGTTGACAGCCACTCTTTGGGTGCGGCCATCAAGCCAGTTCTTTATCCATCTGGTGGTCCATCCATCAAACCCGTGTGTCACCAGCTTGGAGACCAGGACAGTGCCAAAGGCTTTGCTCAGGTCCAGGTAAATGACATCAGTTGCTCGCCCCTCATCTATTAATGCTGTCACTTGTTCATAGAAGGCCACCAGGTTTGTCAGGCAGGATTGCCCTTGGCAAAGCCATGCTGACTGCTCCCAATCACCTCTTCACTACTCTTCTGAGTCAGTAGTGCCTCCAGGAGGATCTGCTCCATGATCTTTCCGGGCACAGAGGTGAGACTGACCGGTCTGTAGTTCCCTGGTTAGTTCTCTGAGGTCTTTTCCAAGCTGGTTGATTCTGTGATTCTTGAAAGGGCTGGGCTGAAAAACTTCCTTGTATGACTAACCTAAACCTGGTCTCTCTGAATTACTTCCATCAACCACCAAGAAATCTCATCTTAAGCAAGCATGAAGCATGAATGGTAGCACCCAAACCTCCAGACCTGCTTAATCCGATAGGTCTGAAAGACACCAACATGCTCCCAGCTCTTTCCATTCTCTCTGCTTTCTGGTGTCTGACACTTAGTGTTCTGTCCTGTCTGGAGGATCATCTGAATTGAAGTAGGTGGTGTCCTTTAAATTAAAGGGTTAGTAAGGGCTGGAAAAAGTGACATGGATACTGAAAGTCGTTAAAATGAGTTAACAAACTGAACAATCTGTGAGGCAAGAAAACCCAAAAAAGTGAGAGTTCCAGAATGAAAGCCTCTGCATTAAGTGAGCAGCTAGCAAGCCAATTTCCCCTCTGTATTCAAACTAAACAGATGAAAAGCACTGTTCAGTGGGGCTAAGGAAAATGTTCAGACACAGGCTCAAAATCTGTCCTGAGTACAGCTGATTTATCAAGTGTGTCTTATACAGAAGCTTGCTCAGAGCTCAGACGTGGGCTTCAATTGCTTAGGACAAGTTTCTTGCCCAGAACCCAGACGATTTCTTGAGGACTTTTCAAATCCTGTTTAACATAGTTCTGCCCAAAAGATTTATCTCAGTCAGTGGTCAGTGACTCTTGTACGCTCCCCTTTTAATCAAGAAAAGATACAAATCTTTCAAGGCCTCCTCTGGTCATTTTTCTCTAGGTTTGGGAACATATATTTTCAGTTTTGACATCTGCACTGTACTTTGCCAAATTACAGCTATTGCAAGAACAAAGATAAAATGTGTCTGGTTTAAAGTCTCCTTTAGACACTCTTATTTTACTGCAATTCACATACTGTTGCCTTTGAGAATTTTGGTTTTAAAGAGAGTCAAAATTTCACTCTTTTTCCTTTCTATCTCAAAAAAAAAATCTCATGGTTCTAGTGCAGGACTTTGATTCACAAATCTAGTTAAAGACAGACTGGCTCAGAACCACAAATGCTAATTCTCATCTACAGTTTCCATTTTCTTGATTTCCCCTTATGATCAGCAACCCTGAAAGAAATCCTGAACAGAGAATGTGGGGTGATAGGAAACCCAGGGCAGAAAACAGAGTTGTTCATGTGTAAAGTGGGAAATGAGATTTCCTTCACTTTTGCCAAGTACGAGGATTTTAAATCTACAGGATGTCATATGCATGTATTGGGAAGATCCAAATACTACTTAACAGGCCTCCAGACCGATAATGCATGAATCAGTGAGCTCATACTTTGAATTCTGAGCTGGGATGAATTCTAAACTTATTGCTGCTATCCTGTATCTTCACAATGACCTAAACCCACCCAGATTTTGCTAAGAGGAAAATAATAAATAAATAAAAAGGTCTGTGAAGAAAAGATGCAACTTTTACAGCTCTGACCTATTTCTAATTCTATTCTGATTGTTGGTTACTGGGCTCTCTTCCAAACATACTGTTTACTTTAGGGCTAATTTTTCTCCATCCAGATTAAAATTTCAGTGAATTTCTTTCATTCCTTTGGACTGTAACCCCAAATCAGCCATAGAATTTTATTCAGAATATAGTAGCTGGATAATGATTCTTTCAGCAGCCCACAGAAACCAGTTGTATATCAGGTCCTTTCATGCACACAGAAACATTCAGGAGCTCATGCATATGATTCTACACATTGTCTCATGTACACACATACAGATAAATGTGCTCCATAAACATGCTCATGACTCCTTCTATGATACACACATATGGGCTAAACAATTACACTCACCTATGAGTGTGTCATAAGGCAACAGAAATGCCAGCTGCTTTTGAAATTTCCCAAAGAGCAGGAAAGCAAGTCAACAGTGTTGGCCAACATCACATCATTAATCATCTATTAGCCGAGGTTGTGTGCTTCTGTCACCTGTCACTTTGTAATGCATGCAAATCACTCCAAGAGTAACGTTTTCAAACTGACATTTCCAGGGCCAGAGCTGTGATAAACCTGCTCTTTGTGCTCAAGTTGAAAAGGAAGTAAAGAAACAAGTGGTGAGATGGTTGGAAGGAGAGGGAAACTAAATAAGAAAGTAATGAAAAATTAGTCAGGAGAGTTAAATTTAGGGGGAAAAATAAAAAGTTACAGTTGTGAGTTTTTTCCTATTTCCAGGAAATAGTTTCATATCATATCCCTGCTGTATAGTTCTTTCAAAAAAGGGAATTCTGGAGATGATGCTATTTTCCTGCTAAACTCTGTGGAAAGGGAGAGTAGACTCTATAATTTTTGTTGTTGTTTATAATTTACAATTTAGAAATTGCCTCTATATTTAGAAATCTGTGTCTGAACTGTTCAAGTTCCCGAAGAGGAGGCTCAGGGGAGATGTTATTGCCATCTACAACTACCTGAAAGGAGGTTGTAGCCAGGTGAGGGTTGGTCTCTTCTCCCAGGCAACCACCACCAGAACAAGAGGACACAGTCTCAAGCTGTGCAGGGGAGGTTTAGGCTGGATGTTAGGAAGTTCTATACAGAGAGAGTGATTGCCCATTGGAATGGGCTGCTTGGGGAGGTAGTGGAGTCACCATCATTGGAGGTGTTTAGGAAGAGACTGGATGGGTGCTTGTTGTCATGGTTTAGTTGATTAGATAGTGTTGGATGATAGGTTGGACTCAATGATCTCAAAGGTATTTTCCAACCTGGTTGTTTATTATTATTATATTATTATTATTATATTTGAGGGTTATTTCTTTGAATAGATAAAATGCAGATCATGAATGCAATTAATCACAGACTCATGGACAAGTACATCTGGAAGGGACCTCAAGAGGTCATCACATCCATCCCTCAGCACGGAGGCAGGATAAATGTACACAAACAAGCCTGACAGATGTGTGTCTGCTTGTCTCTGCTTCCACTCTGGATGCTTTCACATCATTATCCATCTAGTGAAGAAGCCAAATTGAGGTTATAAGGAGAAGCAGAAAATATTACTTTTAAACCTGAAGGTTTCCCCCTTACTGTCTCTTGAGGTCTGAATACATTTTGGCAAGTACAAGATCCGGTCTTCATGGTAAAATCTTACGAAGGGTAAGTGGTGTGAGCAATTGGTTTCTTTTGTAGGCTATGTTCTCTTCAGAGATGCAAGACCTTTCTGATTGCTTGTAAAGCTCAAAATTAAATCTTTTATGGATGTGTGCATGTGTTAAAATGAGAACAAAAGAGGAAGAGGGAATAAGTAGAAGAAGGTTGAAAAGTATAAGAGATGAGGGACAGATGACAGGAAAAGGTGTGGAAGGACTGACTTGAAAGGAAGTATGAAGATATAGGAGGAACAGGGAAAAGATGTACAGGTTGAATTGAGAATGTGAAAAGCTGCTATTTCTTCAGCTAAAGATCAGAAAGACTTTTTTGTTGTTGTTGTCCTTAAGTGACTTCTCCCACTAGCTAACATTTCATTTTATGGCAGGTAAATAAGCCTGCCTAATTGGTCCCTTGTTTAAGAACAGGATATCGAGCTGAGCCTGCTCCTTCTGAAGGAGGATCTTGTCCAATTTGTGGTCTTAGCAGATGTGATCTCTTCAGGGTTCCACTGTAATGATAAATTGAAACATTTGAATGTTGTGTTCCCAGGTCTGGACATCCAGCTTTATAGTGGGGAGAGAGGATCTCATCACGTTTCCTTCTAAATGACAATTGTACTTTCCAGAAACATGACTTAGTCCCATTTGCAATACTAACAGTTGTGGAGGCCTAGAACAAGTTGTGTGAAGAAGTTTGTACCAAGGTCACTTAAGTCTGAAGAATTCAGGGGAATTCAATATCTCCTTCAAGAATGAAAGTCTGGAAGTGCACCTTCAGTCAGAAACACTTAAGACTAAGGTGACACTTACAAACACTTTATTAATATTAATAAATTATTAATGAAAATTACTTTTTAGCTGATAAATTACTTGAAGACATATTAGAGTATGTTTCAGAAAAGACGTGGATAAATATTTTATGCATTCTCATTTGTAAATGTTTAGTAATGGGCTCTCGACTTCAGGTGCCTTGGCGTCATTTATCCCCATCATCCTGGCGGCATGCTATAGAGGCATCTCATAATAATTATTTTCAGAATTTGTTCCTATTAATCATGTATTAATTATTGTTAAGAAAATTTGTGCACACTCAACTTAATCTGAATTCTTGCTTGGTTGGTTTGCCTAAGAGCATGGGGGAGCACCCAGCTTACACAGCTTAGGTGACATTCTGACTGGTGCAAAATGGTAGCTCTTCAGACTACCTCAATTTACTCTAGATAGGGACTGAACCTAGCCTGCGCTGTCCTTGCTGGATTCTGTCCTGTGAGCAAAGATAAAGTGTACAGGCATACAAGGGCATTGCTAACAGTGCTAAACAGCACTGCGTTTCTGTAGTCTGGGCATTACAGGATGGAAATTCATTACTGAAATCTGTCCTTCTATGAATCAGACCAGTGGGTTTTCCTTCAATCTGGTAGGTGTCAAAGGAAGACACAGACATACAGAAGCCCTGATCTTGGAAATGTTTTGGGCATCTACTGAAGTTAATGAGCTTGCAGCTTAAAATGGCTAATGTTTTGCTTGCAGCTCAGCCCCATGCTGATCCTCCACCTACTGGGTCTTTCTGCTGCAAGGTCAGACTTATCTGTCAGTGAAAAGTATAGAGAGACAGGAAGACCCTGTAGATCCAATACACTGGGCTTTGGCTAAATCTGTTCCTCTATAAAAGTCAGAACAGCATGAAGGCTACTGTTATTTATATTAGCCTTAAAGACTGACAAGATATAGGGAAGCCTAAAGAAGTTATGAGGCTGGCTACAAAATTGCCCTAAATCACAGAATAAATTTCTGGATCCTGACTGATTTTTTTCACTGAGTGACAATAGAGAAGCAGACATGACTGGTGATTTTTGGAGCTCAAAATCTGTTGCTTTTAAGATCTTTCCACATCAGCCTGAGCAAGAGGACGTTAAATGATTAACCTGTTAAGAAAAAGTACTGGAAGTAAAAGTTGCTCTATACTTGGTCTGCTGTTCTGGGTGGGTGATCTCTACTCTATACTATGTAAACAAGGTAATTACAGAGAAAACTATCTCAACTAAGAAATTACTTAAAATAAGGATCTGAACTTACTACATCTTAAATGGTGTGAGTGGACAAAAAATCCAAAACACATTCACTCCCAAGAAAGTTTTTCAAAGGATGCATTCTGTGAAGAGTGAAAAAAACAACAGCTTATTTCCCTATCACATTTCATCTCACAATTACTTTCACTTGTATCTATCAAGCCGCAGATGAAACTTCCTGTGCCAGTTGATTCAAAAGTATTGAGGGGAGAAGAAGAGAGAGTTGTAGACATTAAGAAACAGAACAATCACAACATCCCTCATTTCTTTAGGAAACTGAACTAAAAATAATTTTTAAATTAAGTCAAAATTTCTGTGTCTGTCCCTGTGCAGAGCTCAGGGACAGCAGACCACTGTGCAGGACAGAGTAGCACTGTGACTCCTGAATTGAATTTGTTATGCCTGCTCATGGTCAGATTGTGTTCAATTTTCATGTCAGTTGCAGCACACATGTTAACCAAAAGCATTTCTCACAGACAGTGAATTCTCCATGACTAACTGTGGAATATGCACACCACAGTGACTTACTGAATATGAATGCTCCTACTGGAAACACACAACTGCAGAAGTTACGCTCTTCCAGGCAGAGAACAGAAACCAATTTATCTGCTTGCCTAAGTGCTTGTACTCCCTGTGTCAGACTGCAGAGTACCTCTTGATCATGGTTTGAATTACTGCCACAAAAACTCTAGAAAAGCAGGAAAATACTAAGTTCCTCCAGATGCAGGGAATTACAGACAGGAAAAGCAATCTGGCTGAGATGGGAATTGAACTAAGGTATAAAAATGAGTATTCACGCTTCCAGCTAAAATCCGTATCAAAACCATCCACTCTAACTGGGTGCTGAGTGTCTTGCTTTGCTGATGAACAGCTGCAATCCAGCTACAGTGTAAGAACTGTCTCATCCATATGCCTTTGTTAATAGCTCTTAAAAATAGTCAGTGCTACTACAAAAAACAATGTGGCAAGAACATATGTAACAGGAAAAAAAATCTGAAACGCTTCTTCGCCTTTTCTCAACTCCACAGTTACTGATTTTTAACCTTATACCATATTATAGGTCACAGAGTAACTTTGAGTATAGAGAAAAAAAAAACTGTGAAAAGAGAAATGTGGATTCCATTCATTTGGATTCCATTTTTTTTCAATTGGGCATGCTCCATGATTCAGGTTCTTCATTTTTCCTTTGCCTACCCATAAAACTGAGGTGATTTGGGAAAAAAATGCTGAAAATACTTCCCACAGAAGTTGCATAAGACTTATATGTAGTTAATCACACCACCTAGAGCTGTTATTAAAGGATGAGGAAAGGGCAGGCACGCAAATGTAAATAAACACACATGTGTATACATGTGGAAGGGCATATGAGACTAGAGTTTGTCTCAGTGCAGGAGCTTCAAAGAGCAAGTGTGGATTACGAGACAAGAGATGGCAATTTAGAGGCCTTTTACAGTCATACAGCTCAGTTAGATCAGGGCTGCTGACAATGTGATCCCTTCATAGAGTAGCCATCATGCATTTCCTCCTTGAGTGAGCATTTCAAGCAACTGGTCTGAACTGATCTCTTCCTCCTGCCTTATTGGGCTGGTGTGTGCCCCAGTCCAACATTAGCTGAATAGCAGATGCTGGAAAACCCTTGTATTCTTTATAAGATGTTTCAAGGGGTAGCTAGCACTGTATCATGTCTCTGCAGGTATTATGAGAAAAGAAGCAGAGACACAGGTAATTACAAATAGATTCAGAGATATAACTTTCCATCCAATCCCATCAGTCCCATCTCTCTTAATATTTAGCTATTTCTCAATAAACTAAAATGACAACAAAGTCCTGATGAGTATTTAAAATATATACATTCTATGCAGATAACATTATTTCTTTCCATCCTATATCATGACACTGATGGTTTGTCTACTGCTCTGTAAATGCATAAATGGTAGCTTCTCTTACTGATAGTGTAAAGTGGAAAGGTTTTGCTTTAGAAGATGCAAGGGAGAGGAAAGAGGAGGAAAATAATGGCAGGGACTGGAAGAAGGAACTCCCCAATGTGAGTGAAGATCAGGTTCATGACCATATGAAGAAACTGAAAGTCCATGGCACCCAATGGGTACACCCACAGGTGCTGAGGGAACTGGCGGATGAGGTTGCTAAACAGTTCTCCATCATATTCAAAAAGTCATGGCAGTCCTGGGGGTCCCTACTGACTGGAAAAGGGGAAATATAACCTCCATTTCAAAAAGGGAAAGAAGGATGATCCAGGGAACTATAGGCCGATCTCACCTCTGTGCCCAGTAAGATCATGGAGCAGATCCTTCTGGAGGCACTGCTGAGGCAGAAGAATAACAAGAGGTGATTTGGCACAGTCAGCATGGCTTCACCAAGGGCAAATCCTGCCTGACAAACTGGTGGCTTTCTATGACAAGGTCAAAACATTAATAGATGAAGGCCAAGCAACTGACATCATTTACCTGGACCTGAGTAAAGACTTCAACACTGTCCCACATGACATCCTGGTCCCAAGCTGGTGTAGTAGGGTTTTGATGGATTGGACCATCCAGTGGATAAAGAACTGGCTTGACAGCTGCACCCAAAGAGTGGCTGTCAATGGGTCCATGTCCAAGTGGAGACCAGTGACAAGAGGAGTCCCTCAGGGATCAGTACTGGGAGCAGCAGTCTGTTAACATCTTGTTGGTGATGTGGACAGTGGCATTGAGTGCACCCTCAGCAGGTTTGCTGGCAATGCCAAGTTGTGTCGTGCAGCAGACACACTGGAGGGAAGGGACCTTGACAGGCTGGAGAGCTAGACCCAAGACAACCTCATGAGGTTCAACAAGACCAAATGCAAGGTCCTGTATCTGAGCTGGGACAAGCCCAAGCCCCAGTATAGGCTGGGCAGAGACTGACTCAAGAGCAGCCCTGAAGAAAAGGACTTGGGGGTGCTGGTAGATGAGAAGCTCAATATGAGCCACCAGGGTGGATGAGAAGCTCAGTATGAGCCACCAGGGTGGATGAGAAGCTCAATATGAGCCACCAGTGTGCACTTGCAGCCCAGAAAGCCAATCACATTCTGGGCTGCATCAAGAGAAGCACAGCCAGCAGGTCAAGGGAGGTGATTCTCCCCTCTACCCTGCTCTGGTGAGACCACACCTGGAGTACTGCATCCAGTTCTAGGATCTGGACATGCTGGAGTGTGTCCAAAGGATGATTAGAGGGCTGGATCAGCTTTGCTTTGAGGACAGATTGAGAGACTTGCGGGTATTCAGTCTGGGGAAGAGGAGGCTCTGAGAAGAACTTCTTGTGGCCTTCCGGTATCTTTATGGGAGCCTACAAGAAAGCTGGTGGGGACTTTTAAGGTGTCAGGTAATGATAGGACTAGGGGGAATGAAACAAAAATAGAAATGGGTAGATTCAGATTGGGTGATAAGAAGAAGTTCTCTGCTTGAGGGTGTGTGAAACGCTGGAACAGGTTTCCCATGGTCGTGGTAGAAACCCCATCCTGGAGGTTTTTAAGGCCAGGCTGAATGTGGCTCTGAGAACCTAAAGTAGTGGGAGGTGTCCCTGCCTATGGCAGGAGGGTTGGAACTGGATGATCCTTGAGGTCTGATATAGTTTATTAATTTATTGGCTGAAAATATGATAAAATGTGAATATTATTTTATCAAATATAAAAATGTATTTTCCTGCGCCAATTTATTCAGGTTCGTTTGCCCGGTCAATAACAAGTTAATTACACATGGTAGAGGTTAATAAACAGTGGAATAACAGTCTAGAACAATCAGAACTTGGGATACAGAGGAACAAACTAGAATCTCCCGGTGCATGCGAAACTAAACAGCACTGCTGCCTCGGGTGGTATAGACGAACCACCCTCGAATTCACAACGGTAACAAGAGGTAACACGATATAAACCTTAGAAATAACCAGGTAAAATAGCGTATTTACTCACGAACCGCCGGCAGTATCCACAGATTTAGAGGAAATGAGAGGAGCACGCTGATGCTGTGAAGGCCCAACTTCAGCACTACACCGCTGAACAAAGAAGCTAATCACTCTGAAGATAGGAGCAAGTAGGGTACTTGTCGCCGCTTTGAATCCCATTAACGAATGGGGGAGAGAAGTGAGAGAGTTACTAGCATGCAAGCTATGAGTGCAACGAGCGAGCGAGGTACGATCGAGCTACGAGCATAGGAGGTCTTGCTCTATAAATCCCCTTTTCGAAAACTGAACAGCCCAATGGCACATTAGCCATTCAAATCCCGCCAATCAATTAAAAATGTTTAGGTGGCGAGTAAACTGCACACGCCTTCTGTCGTGGCGTCTGACACGTGCAGTCGCCTCTTTGAAACGTGAGGCTCGGGGCTCAGCGTCCACTCCCCTCCAGGCAGCCGTGAAGGTGCCTGCCTATTAGGCTCCTCGATCTCAATCCGGACCTTGTAGCAGAGAGGGAGGGGAAAGGAGCAGTGGCTCAAAACAGGTTTAACTGTCTTATTAATGCCTCTTCCTGGACAAGGTCCCTTCCAGCCCTAATAATTCTACGATTCTATGACTTTCTGCATGTCTACTCGGTGATTAATGCAGATGTTAAAGCAGAAACTATTGCCTCAGAATCTTGGAGGTATGTTCCTTGACAGACTCCTATATCCATGAAAATGTTTAAATTCTTATTTAAGGCCTAGTCTTCCTTCCTTATATTGGGCATAAAACATCTAAATAGTAGTTACGTACCTTGGTATCTTTGCAGATCACTCAAGTTTTTCCTTTTCCAGTGCATTGATTTATACATGTGATGTTATTACGGGCCACAGGTGCAGAACTTTCTGAGGGTACAAAAGGATGCGTGACCATTCTGTTAAGGCACGTCACAAGAGCAATAGCCAGTGCACAGCACCATTACTGGGCAATATGCCTATTGCAGGAGCTCCTCCATGCAAGAAGGCTAGGATACACCACCTTGTAGTTGTTCTGTGGCACATTGCAACAGACACTAGTCCAGGATCAGTGGGCTGTAAATGAGTCTGCCAGAGAGTACGTGGGCACATTTAGCAGAAAAGGATTTGTGGCACTTGGAGGTACAGGCACAATGTTACAAGCAGTAGGAGAGCACCCATTACAAAGGAGATGGATGAGTCACCTGGGCAGTGATTGAGAAAGGATTTGTCTACCTTTTTGAAATCCAGGGGTGGATGTACTTCACACAGCCTGCAGGACCCTCCTAAAACAAGAGGATATTGACTGTAACCTGGGATAGTGCAATTCCCCTGGCATAGATATGTATAACTAATGGAGGGAAAAGAGCACACAGATAAAGCTTTCCAACAATCAAATCCACAATGAGACATCAGTTGATGTAGAAAACCACTCCTTGTGAGAGACACACTCAAGACCCACCTGTTCAACGATGTAGGAGTTGAATGCTTAGAATCAGCATTCAAAACAAATGTAGCATTGAGTGACACCTCTTCTGCATTAGCCCATGTAAGGGTTCTAGCAATCACTAAACCAAACAGTGCCTAAAAGCATTTCTGTCTGAGGTAGGTTGTAAAGTAAAATTCTTTCAAGAAATGCTGCTTTATAGAGTTTAAGATTCATAGCATTTGTTCTTTAAGATGGTTGCCCACGGAGGTAGTTTGAGGCCCCATTCCTGGATATATTCAAGGCAAGGTCAACAGGGCTCTGGGTAACCTGATCTAGTGAGGTTGTGTCCCTGCTTCCTACAGACAGGGTTGGACTAGATGACCTTTGGAGGTCCCTTCCAATCTAGACCGTTCTATGATTCTATGACTACATCCTACATTTAAAACTGGGCCTGAAGTAGGCTTGATTTTAAAATTCAAGTATATATTCAGAGTCATGACAGAGACTCTCAGCTTCTACTAAAAGCGTATGGCAGCAAATAAAAAGAAGTGTATCAGGTAATAGAAAATATTTTACAGATGGAGGTATTCTAAAAAGAAATGGTAGAAGCTGCTCTGCTCTCAGTCCAGATTCCAAGGCTAGAGTAAGTCTTGTTTTATCTGAACTCTGCTGGTGTAGTTCTGCTTCCAAAAGACTTTCCTCATCATACACCTTTGTCTGTTCATATGGTAGCTCTGGTTATAATTTAAACTCTTCTCTTTACAAGATACTAAATCCAGCCTTCAAGAACTATTCATCAAAGATTTCCATCGGTCTTAGAGGATGTTGCTTTCACTTTGACTCCCTCACCGCATCCCCTCTGGACAAGAGGTATCTTTTGGTAGCCTTCAGTGAATTCACAAGGGAAAACATCTTCCTCTGGCTAGATGTACCTGTATCCTCAGGGCAGCTGGGAACCATGAAGATTGTATGCAGATTGTTGTTTCTGAGACTGGTGGTGAGGCAGAAGCCTGATGATGGTGGGAGTAGAGCTCAGTGCCAGGTGGTCTCATGGCTTAACCCTTTCACATGCTCAATCAGGAAGGGTGTGCAAAGACTTCAAACCAAGCAGGCCTCTGGCATTGCTCTACTGAAAGCTGGTTTTCTGCTAAAGGCAAACCTGAGGGGCGGCCCTTCTGACAGCAGTGTTCTAGGCATGTACTGCCTGCTTGCATTTGGGAAGATGTCCAGGGATGCGGGGGGAGTGCAAATAGAACAACTATTAGCCCTTTTCCCTGGAAGCCAAATATGCTTATCCTTGTCCATCATTGAGTTGGCAGTAATGCTCCCAATGGCTTGTGTACAAAACACCTGATCCTCAGCTGGGGACAAAATCAACAGCAGAATAACTCCACTGAGTTCATCAGAGCTGTGCCATTTTATGCCAAATGAGCATCGACATCAAGGCATCTTGGGATGCTTAAAAGAGGCTGGATGTCATTGTCTTCAGTCAGGATATTTATGCATTAGCAAGGATAAGCAGTGCTGCTTTATCAGGATAAATGCATAAGAGTTCAGCATTGTCATCCATTGCAAAAGACAGGGGTCTTACTGCTTGACCAAAGTGGGTTAGATGGTTTTAGGTTTATGTATTTGTGTACCTGGCTAAATCACAGAATCACAGAATCACAGGACAGGAGTTTCTCTCAATGTCCACATGCCCTATATATATGCCCTGTTTCTGGAGTCGGGGTGCTTTTTCTCTGGAAAAGGATGGTCATACCTAGTAGAGGAAAAGGTAATAAGGAAAGAGAAAGGAGAGTCCATGTAAACAAATTGTACTTCTAATTCCGTTGCCAAATGTCTTAGGACAGGCCTAGTCTGCCTCTCTTCTTTTAGTAATCTGTTATTCTTTGCCCCTCATTCCCTTAAAAACATTTTTCACACTGTTTTCATAAATTTCTTAGTGTTTTTGTGGATCTGTTTACAGTTTTGGTCCCTACAAGATTATGTTGCCAAAGAGTTCTTCCAATAAAATACACATTGTGTAAGTAAGCCAAAAAAAAAAAATCTTACTGATTTCACTTTTTTTCCCAGATCCTTTAACCTTCTTCATGTTTTTATTGTTTCAATTACTGTTAATTATTTATTGTTGTCCTGTCTCAGCAGTTAATCTAGAATATTTCATCTTCCCCATCCTGTGGAATCTATCTCTTCCCTGATCTTTACAGCTGTGTTTTGCTCTGACCTTTCTAGGTACTTCATTCTTTTCTCCAAACTTATTGGTGAACTCCATACGCTGTCACAGGAGATAGAGCCAAACTCATTCAGGATCAGGACCTTGAAATAAAATTTATGGGCTCTTTAACTTGTTAAAGGAATATCTGCTCATAGTTCACCTTCCCAAAGGGAGAAAAAAGAAAAATAATTGTTTGCTTGTTTTTAATTATTTAAAAGAAAGGGGGGGGAAAGGCAAGCGAACCCTAAAAATTAAAAAAAATAAAAGAAATCCCCCACAACAACCCTCAAGTTCTCTCTTGAATGAATGGATGGTTTTGCTGTCAGGCTGAAGCTGAATGCACAGCTCCAGGGCATTACTCAATATTTCAGTTCTTCAGCTAGGTGATACTTCTCAGTGTTTGCCCAAGAGATGCATCACGGAGTGAGGAAGGAGGGGTGTGAGGGAAGAGTCTGTCAGCAAGAGGCCCCATGCTAATCTTCTCCTCAAGACGGGGCCCTTTTGGAAACCTGTTTTAATATTATGGTCTTTAGGTAAATAGTCTCTGAGTCAGGCTGTCAGTTTTCTGCAAATGTGGCTGTCTTGCTGAAGCTACTGCACATTTATCAGTGAGTGAAAACAGTGCAAGGAGGGGGATTAGAGAATTAAATTAGTGTGTAACCACTCTCCTTCTCAAGTTTTTGGCATTGCCCCATGTGTGTTTTGTTCCAAGAAGATTTTTGTGGTGTCTTTAAAAAAAAAATCTGTATCTCTCTTCTTCTCTTTCTTCCTCTCATACACTCTCATGTCCCGTTTATTTTAAATCTCTGAAATTTTCATTTTCCATTTTTAAAAACGTATTTCTATTTATTTATTTATTTGTTTCCCTACCAAAAAAGATCTTTAAAATACCAAGAAATAGCCTATAGGAAAAGACCGAGAGATCTTTGCTGACTCTAACCATCTCTACTCTCTTCCTCAAGATCCTTTGAAGTTTCTTTGGCTGGGTTTCCCAATGACAGCTCTGTTCAGTGAGAAGAGCTGGCATTCCCATCTGTACCAGTCTTATTTTTTCCTCTATTCTTTCCCTTCCCTCCCCACTCCCCACAGGCATGACATAGACTCTGCCACCTGCCTTGCACTCATCAGGTTATAAGCCAAATATGCAAGCGCCTTGGCAGTGCCATGTTCTTGACATCCTTTGTGCCATCCCCTGACACCGAAACACAGACAGTGGTGGTCACCCCTTCCCCCATCCCATCTGTGAAAGGAAGAGACGATTTTCTCTCTTCTGGCAACCAAAGCCAGACCGATTGTAAAGGATGCCAATTAGGCCTCAGAGACACTAACCAGGTCACGTCCATTGAATTGTCCACTGGCTCTCACAAGGGCCTTTGGTGCTGCTGTGGGTGCTAAAGACCCCTGGGGAAAATGCATGCCTGATGTTTAAAGAGTGAGAGCCTGATTCATCAGTGTCCAAAGGCACAGTGAACAATTTAGGGTATCAGCAGCACAGGTAGCACTACATTGGTCCCATAACGTCTGTCCCTGGGTCATAGCACAAAACACAGCATATTTGGCATCCTCTTCTGTTTGCCATATCAAAGCCAGTCTATTGGGAGCACCACTGGACATGGCACCAATTTCCAGGCTCCTTTCCCATTTCAGAGCAGAAAAAAAAGTGGAAGGAAGGAGAAAATCAACTGCTTCCCTGTGTATCTCTTGCTTGTGTTAGGCTGATATCCATTGGCATGTACACTGCTACAGATGGGACAACAGTATCTTGTTGTGTATCCAGCCTACAGAGTTTGACTTGTATTTGCGTCTGCTAGGTTCAGCCAGGTTCACTGAGGTGGGTGGCAGTGAGCCAGTGCTGTAGCTCTTCGGATTTATTATTAACACTCAGCTTAAATCGATGCAGTCTCCTCTTACACACTTCATAGTAAGTTTTCTCAGGCAAAGATATTTTTATAAAGCAGAAACTCTTCCCCATTCTTTGACAGCTCTTACTTTAAATTTGGGAAATAACTATGCTAGGACTGCTCTTGCATGCACCAGGGGAGGTATGGGCTGGGTGGTGGGAAGAAATTCTTCACAGAAAAGTGATTTGCCACTGGGGAATGGGCTGCCCAGGGAGGTGGTGAGGTCGCCATTACTGGAAGT
This sequence comes from Colaptes auratus, assembly GCA_015227895.2. Taxonomy (NCBI): domain Eukaryota; kingdom Metazoa; phylum Chordata; class Aves; order Piciformes; family Picidae; genus Colaptes; species Colaptes auratus. The sequence continues at coordinate 206,187 of CM026897.1, read as the reverse complement.
GTTGAAAAAGAGACTGGATGGGGCACTTAGTACCATGGTTTAGTTGATTATCTGGCGTTGGGTGATAGGAAGATCTCAAAGGTCTTTTCAGCTTGGTTAATTGTGTATTCTGTGTGTGAGTATTCTGATTAATATGGACTAAACCCTGTAAAAGCTGTTGCATATGGTAGTTTGCATGATCTGTCCTTTAGCTGTAATGGATGGGGCATTTTATGTTCTTTTGGAGGGCTGTAGTGGCAGATGGGGCAGTTAAATTTGCTACTGATGGGTAGAGGAGAGAAGCTGCTGCAGGTTTCCTTGGGGCCCTTGAAGTCCTTTACAATGGGTAGCATGTGATGAACCCCCACTTACCCTATAAATATAAGTCTTTTAAAATTTGTTGGTGGGTGATACTGTGGGGAAAGACATAGATGGAATAAGGCTAGCACAGAAAAGATAAATAAGGTTGATTGGCATTTCATCCCTCGAAACACCTACCAAAGTGTTAAGAGCTGTGTAACAAGCCTCTGAGATAGACTGAAATCCCACTTTTGCAGATTTGCTGTTGACCATGTGGACATTCAGTGTTATTCCGGCACCCCCTCTCCATCACTGTGAGCCTCCTGCAGGGCAGGTCATCACTGAGGGGGAGTAAAAGATAGTCCCACAGATGGCTTCAGTCAGAGAGTCTGTAGGAGTGATGTCAATGGAAAGAAATAAAGCAAAATAAACCAAAATAAAATTAGATAAAGTGGAAGTTGATCATGAATCCCTCTACCTCAACATCCTCACTTGCATACATTACCCTGATAAGGTATCCATTTAAGGGCTTTACCATTTGGAATTACACAGTAGATGGAGAATGCAGCTGTTGGCCCCAAGTAAACTTACAGACCAAATAAATGGTCTGCTGTGTGGTGTAAAGGCCTCTAAGCTGTCTGTGTGCTCCCTGCCCGGGATATGACTACTACTTGGACACGGGCACATCTTGCTAACAGCAAACATGCATAGATGCCATCCAGCTGGGATGGGAACAAGAGCAGATGCTCCTATAAAAAAGCTGTAAGATTCAGTGCCCCTGTGCCCTGTTTGAATAAATAGAATAGAATGAATAGAATAGAATAGAATAGAATTAACCAGGTTGGAAAAGAGCTTTGAGATAATGAGTCCAGCCCATTCCAATGGCCCAATCACTCTTTCTGTGAAGAACTTCTTCCTAACATCCAGCCTAAACCTCCCCTGGAACATCTTGAGGCTGTGTTCTCTTGTTCTGGTGCTGGTTGCCTGGGAGAGAAGAGACCAACCCCCACTGGCTACAACATCCCTTCAGGTAGCTGTAGACAGCAATAAGGTCTCCTCTGAGCCGTCTGATCCTCCTCTCCTCCAGCTAAGCAACCCCAGTTCCTCAGCCTCTTCTCATAAGGCTTGTTTTCCAAACCCCTCACCAGTTTTTTTGCCCTTCTCTGGACACGCTCCAGCAACTCACTGCTTCCCATCCTGTGTATGGCATTTGTTCTTCCATCCGCCAACTTTGGAGTAGTAAGCAGCAAAAGGATAATAGGAGAAAAGCTTTTCTTTGCAAATCATGATTTCTTTTGAAGATGGGAGGTGATAAATTCCTATCTTACTCTCTCCTCAGAAAAATTCCTTGAAGCTGGTGGTTATCTGAAGCTTAACCACAGCCTAGCCAATCAGCCACTAAAACAAAACCAAAATTAAAAGGCCTTGTGCAGTGTTGCAACCTGAAAAATAGCCTCGGATGTTGTTGGAGCCCAGGGAGGCTCTTAATGTGATACACTGGAGATAAAACAGACCTCTGGCATAACCAACAATAAGATTAAGGGGTTCTTTGCTTCCAGTAATGCAATATCCAGTCTAACACATGAAGGATTAATCAGCCTCTTCCTGTAGACTGGGAGTGGAGCATGTGTGAGGAGTTATAACCTTCATTTAAACCCAGCTGCAGAGAATTTGCATGGTTTTCTTGTTCTTATAATCTGAAAAATGACACTTTGGTGGTTTATATCAGTTGTAACAGCACTGGACAGTCTCTGAGCCAAACTGGCCCTTATTAGAGATCAGGAGGCAAGAAGGCACAATGAAATTATATTGATGTGGCTGCTGAAAGATTCAGAGCTGGAGTGCAATTTGCTGGAGTAGGGGCCTTGGGATAGGATAACAATAGGCTAGCCCTTTCCTTTTCCACTCCTCCTCAACCCACCCAGCCTCCTCCCGTTCCCAGCACTCAGAGTGAGTTGTGAGAAGTGTGTGATACTGCAAAACGTTGTAGAACGTGCCTTGGCTTTTGGCATGTTGCTGTTTTACCACGTGAACCAAGGCCAGTTGAAGGTAATGTCCCTCCCCTCCTCGCACTCCCTCCCCCCCCTCTTCCACGTCCCTCCCCAGCCAACACATCCACCCCCACCCCTGCCCCCCCCCCCCCGGCCTTACTTGCCCACCAGGGCCATCTCGGTTTGCCTTTAGTATTCACTTAACTCCTGGGTACTTGAGAGGCCAAAATGACCACCCTTGAAAAGCAAGGACTTCTGTTACTCAGGCTAATTGATTAGGCAGGAGCAATTAGATTAGTTGCTAATGAGTAGTTGTCATTGAGCTGTTGCATACCTCACCGAGTTACTGAACTATCAACTGCCCTCTGCTCACCTTCCCATGCTGAAACTCTGTTTACACTCTAAAGCACGTTTTAGCCAAACCTAGTGATTTTTTTGGGGGGGGGGAAGAGAAAAATGTGGGCGCAAAAACTCAGTTGCAACTGCGTAAGGTTGCAGAAGACTGTACAGAACTCAGGTTGAATGAAAGCCTTAGAACAAAAACCAGAGCACGGCATTGCTTACTGCTGTTTACGGACATATATGTTCGGAAGGAAGAAGCAGTGTGATATACAGGAACTGGCACATTTCCTGAAGTTCTGGTGTTTGGGGAATCCTTTGGATTTTATTTACTTTTTTTTAATTATTATTTGATTTCTCAAAAGCTACATGAACTGCCAAACTTCATCTTTCCTGTAATTCAGCTCATTCTGATAGTGATTCAATTGGGGGGGGAAAACAAAATTAAAAAATCTTTCCTCTATCATTCCCAGCTAAAGGGGGAAACAGAGGTTGGATGTGTGAATTGTCAGAAGCCACACACATGCTCACACACACTATCGCATTTCGTAACCTACAAACACCTAAATCTTGTAATTAGCATGATAGACAAGATTAGGAGGACTGTTAGGTAGATACACTAGACAGCTTATTTCCTTCTTGAACTTTTTGCCCTTACCACATTTCTAACACTTTTATTTTCCAGTTCCATGCATTTTTCACTCTGATTCATTTTCACCATGCTAGATTTTACTCTTTTACCCTCTTCCCCCACACACTCTCTGACTCTTTGTTGCTGCTTCTTAATCAGAACATGAACTCAATAGCTTTAGTGACTGAACTGAAATGTTCAATACACGGTGTTTTAGCATCTTTGAAATGAAACAAGCAAAAGCAACAACCAAAACCAAACCCCAAAACAAACAAACAACAAACAAACAAAAAATAACCCAAACAAAACAATCAAACAAATGAAAAACCCCCACCTCCATGAGTAGGACTGGTAGATTCTCTAACAAGACAAACCTCTTTCCCCAGCATCATTCTCAGTCAGTATTTATTAGGGTTTTGCTTGTTTGCTTGTTTTTCATTATTTCTGTGCTGGTTCCATGCATGGAACTGTAATTCCACATCCTATCCTTTTCCTCATGACAAAAGCCCGTTGTGAAAATCTTGATTTGTGGGTGTCTAGATCCAACTGATTAGGAGAAAATATTAAAGTAGACGAATGGAGAAAGATTGCATCAATTTCAGGAAAAAAACACTATCCTCTCCTCCCCTGTCTGAAATGAAGGACTACAGCTGTAGCAAAGCATCTCACAAAGCAAACAGGTGGCCAATGTGTTGGCTGAACCAAAAAGGGTGTTGTAGGAAGTGTTGCAGGCCTGGATATAATTATTTCCTTCTCTTTCCTGCTTACCCTGTTTCACGTACGTATGGTTTAATTTTCAACCTTCCCTTTACTCCTTAGCCTTGAACATTTTTTAGACCTAAAATGCAGGACTTGTTAATTCAATCCCATTTACACAACATGACCCTGGAAAGGTACTGAAGTGCTCCTTGGGGATCTGGGTGCTCAGTTTCTTTGTCATCTTGCACCCCTAATCTCTTCCATTACTTCTTAAACAAAGGAAAATGTCACATTTCAGTCATTTTTTTTCCTTATCGAATTAATGGACAAATTCCAGGTTTGCATGATTGCACTGTTGAGGAGGAGACCTTTGGTGCAAAGAGATAAGGGTTTGGCCCATATTGAGGGGAGCAAGGGAGGGAAGATAGGTCAGGAGGGGAACTGAGCATAATACCATGGTTAGTGTTTCTGAAGCACTATTTGCCCAGATTAATACAATTGTGAAATGACAATCCCTGCGGTGCTTTGTCCCTGCAAACATTTGCTTTTTGGATTAAGCCTCATTTGATTTTATTTCTGTTTCCTTCCCTGAGAGACCCATGCCCATCTTTGAGTCCTGCTGATGGACAAGGGAACTCTTTGTGCTGCTTCTTCCTCACTGAGGTGGAACAGGGAGAATTGCATTCTTTTATTTTCCTCCTGTCCTGGAAGAGAAGAGCAGATGGAGGGAGCGATGGGACAGACCTATTCTTACACAGATTTCAATGGGCTTTTCTAGGTTGTAAGAATTTAGATAAAAGACACTCATATCTATTGAATTTCTCTTACTATATGCATATACATACACTACATATATGTGTTTAAATAA
>CM026897.1:156338-200880 GCA_015227895.2 Colaptes auratus | reverse complement strand
AACCCTAACCTGGACTGGTGCACGGTGTTATTCCTCCCCCGGTGCAGGACTCTATGCTTAAACTTTGATTTCTGGTGATCATAACAATAAATATGTTACCAGATCCACTGTACACATTCACAAGTGACGTTTGCATATATAACCTGTAAATCTAAGCATTCTGCAAGAATAGAATTTGAGGAAATTCACAATAATTCACGTACTCAAATTTCTCTGTACAATTTTAAACTAAGTTTGTTAATCTTAATGAACTGTATGAGTGGAAATTGTTTGAAATTTGAGTTTAGAAGAACCCTAATGCATAGAACCTAGTCAGTCTTGTTTTCTAACAGAAGTATAGCCATCAGGATGGCTAATAATTAAAAAAAGCTTAGTTGTGATAGTGATTCCATCAATATTTTATCTGTCTTCCTGACCATAAAAAATGCATGAAAATATTGATTATTGTAAAAAAATTAATAATAATCAACTTTGAGCTATAATTCTAAATTCTTGTTTTCTGTTTTGTTCAACAGTTTTTCATTTTAAAGACTTTTTCCCTTCGAGAATAAATCTCCATTTTGATTCAGTGAGATTAACACAGAGATATGTCTTCAAATCACTTTTCTGTAGATGACACAGAGAGTAGAAGGGACAGTGAAGTGGACCAACTGGAACAGGCTGCCCAGAGAAGCTATGGAGTCTCCTATGGAGACATTCCCCACCCACCTGGTGCTTCCTGCCTCTATGTGAGCTGCTCTGGCAGTGGGGTTGGACTAGATGATCTTTCAAGGTCCATTCCAACCCCTAACATTCTGTGATTCTGTGATCCTTTAACCAATCTGTTTCAGGAATCTGCCTCTGTGATCCCAGTGATCCTTTCTTGCAGTTATGTTTCTCAGCTATTTGTACACAATATGTAGCTGCTTGTCATCTGACAATTGTGGCCAACTCATATGACACTTCCATCAAAAGGTTTCATGTGTCATTCTTTGCATCATAAACAGAACCTTGTGCAGATCAGCAGACTTTCATGAGATCTCTTGCTCTTTCCTTAGTCTCTGCTGTGCCTGTAACACACTTTAAAATCTCCCATGGAAATGAACTACCTGATGTTTTTCTGCAGTATGTTATAATCATGATACCTGAATCACCGAGATGGCAAATTTAGCACAGAAAATTCCATATGCAACACCAAATGAAATGAGCTCCAAAGTTGCAATAAAAACTTTAAGAAATGTATGAACAGCAACAACAGAACCTTCCCAAGCATAAAAGTTTATAATATTTTCTCCATATATACTGCAGAAATGTCCCTTTTCTGGGAAAATTAGGTTCATCTGTTAGATTTTTTTTTTTCTGTTTTGTTCTCTGCTGCATAAAAATACCAACTGCCAAGTTGCAGAGTATTTACAGATCTACACAAAATTTCAGTATCTTCCCTGAATTTGTTAACAGATGTTGAATTATTCTGGAATTAGCTGATCCTTTGTGGTTTCTTGTAGCAATTAAATGTGTAGCAGTTTTCTGAAGTGTTGAAGGATCAATTTTTTCATTTGCATAATTGTTGTTCTAGTTAGACAGTAGTTTAAGATCAAATCTTACAAAAGCAGTGCAACAGAAATGAGAGAGTAATAAATAAGTAAGTAGCTGTAGAGATGAAGAGAAGCTGGTTAAGGCTATTTATGTACTACCTAAAACAAATGAGGATCACAGAGATTTCAGAAGATAAAGTTTTTATGAGTTTAAATTAGACTTATCTGCAAGTTATACATGCAGTCTCTAATTAGAGAAGCAATGGCCAGAAGAAGATAGAACTGCAAGTCTTATGAAAAAAAAGAAAAAAAGAAACCTAGAGATTCTTTAGATGATCAAAAGATATCTCCTCGTGCCCCAAAGTCTTTCAGTCCTCTTTACAATATCTGCTTCGCCCATTGGCTTCATTGTGCCATTAATTACAGTACCTTTTCTAACAATATCTATCTTTTTCCTGCCAAAAAATTAAGTTGAGTATATAAAATAGACTTTACTACCATATGGACCTTACACTCTATGGGAAACTGTCCTGGTTGAGGCCAAGCAGATCCTCTCTTGCCCTGAAAGGGCCAAAGAATGACACTCACACAAATGGATTGCAGAAGTGATGGAAAGTTTAAACTGTCACACTAGTCATGCGTCACCAGAATACTGCTGTGTGGGGTTGAAAATTCCATACACACCCCCTAACAGTAAATTTGCCAGACCACCTGAGTTGGAAGCAAATGAAAGCTGTGTTTACAAGCAAAATTACAATCTACAGTGAAATGCAATGAATATGTATAAAATATACAATATTTACAATATTTACAGGTATTTACAATTAATAAACTGCACAAGGACACCCTGGCCAAGGACCAGGGGAGCTGCAACAGTTTCTCCCTCCCTGCCTCCTTCCTTACCCCTTCTACTCAGAGGGAAGAGAAAAGAAAGCAGAGAGAAGTTGTTGTTATACCAGTCACAACAAAAACAATGGAGTCAAGGTCAGTAAAGCCAGGAGAAGCATCAACCAGAGCTGAAGAAGCAAAAGAGAGAAAGATGTTACATTACTATCTTAAGTCCCTTGTCTTTCCAATGGGATGTTTAGAATTATCATTATTTTCCTTTTTACACCCAACAGTGAGTTATTTACATTTTACCACTTTCTGTTCAAGATATGTGAAAAATTTTAAACACATAACCTAAGACTACCACAATTGAATTGCTTTGTACTGTTCAAAAAAACAGCTTGAGACTGAGCTGAACTGACATCTGGAGTTTAGCTCAGGACAGAGCTGACCTTCCATAGAAAGAGTCAACAAGTATTAACAGATATAACAGCCTGTCAGAGAATCTGAATATAGGATAAATCACAGCAAGTTTTCTCTGCTGCCTGTGCTGACCCCTCACTCATTTCACATGCTCAGAATTTGTTGGCACATGGACTAAATAGACTTCATGCTATCATAATATGCCAAAGTTAACACAGGACAACAAGAACTCTGATGAATGTACCATGTGGGTCAGTTGGAGCTATTGTGCTAATTATTTTCCCAGGTTTTAATTACCTCTAACCAAAGAGCAAAGTGAATTCCTCTTGAAAGGAGTTCACAATAATAGTAGTCCTTTGTTCACTAACATACCATTGATTTACATTTCCAAAGTATTGTTCAAATAACAGACAATTAAGCTTTCCTGCCTACAAAAATGTAATTAGAATGAATAGAAGAATAGAATAGAATAGAATAGAATAGAATAGAATAGAATTAGAATAGAATAGAATAGAAATAGACCAGGTTGAAGAGACCTTCAAGATCATCATGTCCAGCCTATCAACCAATCCAACCCACCAAACAAACTAAACCATGGCAAACCAAGCACCCATCAAGCCCTCCTCCTGAATACCTCAATGATGGTGACTCCACCACCTCCTTGGCAGCCCATTCCAATGGGCAATCACTCTCTCTGTATAGAACTTCTTCCTAACATCCAGCCTAAACCTCCCTGGTGCAGCCTGGGACCGTGTCTCTTGTTCTGGTGCTGGTTGCCTGGGAGAAGAGACAAACTCTGCCTGTCTACAACTTCCTTCAGGTAGTTGTGAGAGAGCAATAAGGTCACCCCTGAGTCTCCTCTTCTCCAGGCTAAGCAACCCCAACTCCCTCAGCCTTTCCTCATAGGGCTTGTGTTCCAAACCCCTCCAACTTCATTGCTCTTCTCTGGACACATTCCAGCAAGTCAACATCCTTCCTAAACTTTATTATTTATTTATTATTATTATTATTAATATTACTATTATTCAGTTTCCATTTCAAAGAAAACACTAAATATATAGATCATCTTGTCCACCTCCCTTGATATTCTTTGTCTAGCAAGCACTTAACATCTCAATGCAAAAAAGGCTGAATATGCCAAACAGTATTTTTTTCATGGAGCTTCAAATGAAAAATCCCACTGACTCTAGCTTTTATTGCATCCCATTATTGCAAGATACTGCCTTGGAAAGTCAAATATTTTACTGTAGTTTCTAAAATGGACATCATCCTAATGCTGTGCAGCTAAGACAGTTAAAATTATACCAGGACTTCTACAGTACTTGGAATGATTAACTGTTCTGATAAGTTGCACTGGTATCTGCTCTAGTATCCTCTGGTGCTCTTTTATTTACATCCACAATCTCAAGACCAGAAAACTTTTCTTAGCTATTGCAAATCCTTTGACTATCTTATATGGTCTGTAACTGCAATTCAATGGTCTGGAAATTGAAACTTACTGTAATTTTTTTTCTTTTATAAACCATCAGCTCTTAACTGCAACAAAAATCATTACTTGTTACTCACTGTAGCATACCTAATTTCAATTGCAAACACTGCTTGGGGCACGTATCGTCTCTTATACATTGCGTCAATAGATAGTGAACATTGTATAACCTGAACAACAACAATAACATGGGAGCTGGATTACCTCAAGTCATATGCACAGATGCTTTCTTCACAGAGATTGCCTTTAGCCTTGTCTGGGAGACAGGGATGTATCAGATGGTTCCTCACTATTGCTCTATAGCAATGAAATCTTACTTGAGATGACAATGAAATTAGCTGTAGCATTGAAGGAAAAGTGACCAGGTGATATAGAAGGCCTTTTAAAAGAGCACTTCATCCATAATAGCTAAATCCAGATTAACAATAAACTCTGCTCCAAAGGGAAACCCTAGGCAAAATTCATTAGGCCACAAAATTATGTTACAATGATTATTATTACTATTTTGTAGTTATTATGATAACAAGATGAAATTATGTTTGATTATATTTGAGATTAGCTATCTATTTCAGTGGAGGCACTCCAGACTTACGTTAGTGTAAACAGGAGCAAAAAATTGCCCCGACTAATTCTCCGAGTTCTATCAAAGTCAGTTAGGATAAATTTCTAGTTACCCTAGCTATTTTAAAGGCTTCACAATATAAAGATTTATTTCTGCCAATCTGCCAAAACTTAAACATTTTAAACTAACTCTTATTAAATAATGAGAGCATACATTTTAACACTACTACAAACATTCCCAGCGACAACAAATCTTCCAATTAAATTACCAGAACATATCCAGTCACTCAAGAAACAAGCATCATCAGAGGCTTTCAGCTTTATGTCCACAGGGTATTGGGTCTGCCCAAGCCTGTTTTAACACTTTTTTTCCTTTACAAACCGCGTAAAACATATGCTTTACCATTTCATCTGAAACATTGTAGTAAGAGAAAGAAAAAGATTTCCAGTCAATGTGAAGGCCAGTAAATTTCTGCAGACCTCTATTAGTCAAATCATCCCAGAAACAAAATTAACTTTGAAAGTGGATGGATGGACTTTGTTTTATTTCTCATAACTGTGAGTCTTGCAAAAAAAAGATGTCCATCAGTGTAAAAATATATAGAGAAGGATGTAAACTAATTATTTAATAAGACTATTTCCAGATTACATATTGAAATCTTGAGTAGAAAATGGAAAGTTTCGAATGTATGTTTTATTATTCCCAAATGATTTTTTTTATTACTATTATTCAGCTGTCAAATGTCAGCTTGTGTTTCAAACTTCAAAAAGCAAGACTCACGTCTGCCACTTTTATTAATCTTCATTATATAGCTTCTGGACAGTATTGTCTCCACAGTCTTAGTAATCAAGCTGCTTTTCAGCATCATAAAGTTAATTTATATTCATTTAATTCTGCCTTGTCTCAATCCAGTGACCTTTCCATCCACTATCTACTATTAGGCTAGAACAGAACTTTTTAAGCATTTTGATGTTTTATCAATTATTAGAGAACCATAGGCTGTCAAAATGCTGTGAAGTGTTTATAATATTAGCACAACTTGACATAACCAAGGAATATTTATTCCAGGCACCTCATAAGAATTTACCTATAAAAATACAAATACCAAAACTCAGTCATCTTTGAAATATGCACTTTTGAATCCTGTACTTTTTGAACTGTTCTGAGATTATTCTCAGGTGCAGTGTTGAATTGCACTGTCCAAAGTTTCCATTCATTCTTAAGAGTGAATTCACTTTACATTCAAAATACAGAGGTATAATTTTAACAAGTTCTGTTATAAACTGAAGGTTTTGGTTGATTTGAAAACTAAGAGTGAAAATACTATAGAGAAAAAAATGAGTTTTACTGATCATTTTAAATTTTGTTTCATGAATGTTCTCTTATCGTTTAATCTGATGGTTAACCAAAATTCTCTGTGATCTTTACTCTTATGTGGGTATTTTAAATAATCACGTGATATAAAATTGGCATTAGCTTAATCCTTGATGAGTCAGAATGAAAAATAAATAGATCTTATTGTTTTTAAATGTAGTGGTTCTGTTAAGTATTGTATGACAGCACTAATTATATTGTTTTGATTCGTGCTATGATAGAAGAACAATTTACTTTTTCATGCATATTTTACCATGTTACATATATATTCTAAATATCAACTTCATAGTATCATAGTATCAGTCAGGGTTGGAAGGGACCACAAGGATCATCTAGTTCCAACCCCCCTGCTATGGGCAGAGACACCCCACACTAGATCAGGCCAGCCAGAGCCTCATCCAGCCTGGCTTATATACCTCCAGGGATGGGGCCCCAACCACCTCCTGGATAAACCCATTCCAGGGCTTCACCACTCTCACAGTGAAGAACTCCTCCTCACATCCAGCCTGAATCTCCCCACCTCCAGCTTCGTTCCATTCCCCCTAGTCCTATCACTACCTGATATCCTGACTAGTCCCTCCCCAGCCTTCTTGTAAGCCCCCTTCAGATACTGGAAGGCCATAATAAGGTCACCTCGGAGCCTTCTGAACTAAAACCATAATATAAACTTGCATTTATATTATGGTTGTAGTTCAGAAACTATATAGAAAATGTTATGGTCATGCATGCATTAAATGATGAAGTATGAGAAAGAGTAGACAGCTTAGGATCAGTTACTCTTGTTCAACAGTTAGTTATTGTGACTCAAAATAGTTTTTCAATTGTGGATGAAAAATATTCCATTTCAGTAGGATTACTATTCTCTGGAAAGGAGAACATAAATTTGACCTGCTCTATTATTATTTTCATCCTTCTAAGAAAAAAAAAAATATCACTGATGCTCTGTCTGAATTTGATACTACAATGCTCTTTTGCAGTGAATTACACCCATACACGCTTGAAGGTCCATTTTTTATGGACACAGTAGAGTAAAGGGACCTTATAAAAGTCATTCTATGGCATGTTCTTTAAAGATGAAATAGGATAATACCAAAAAAAAAATTAAGAATCAATAAACAATCTCCCTGCACTGCTTTTTACAGGAGAGTGTTTTATGAATTGTACTAAGTTTTTCTGAAGTTCTAGCCTGTAGGGTATTCTGTATACTTACAGTTGTGATGTGTATTGTTGAGTATCCAGCAGAGCCTTAAAGCAGTTGTTATTTTGTTGTTTTTTGGGGTTTTTTTTTGTGTCAATGCCTACTAGTGTAAAAGGATGTTTGCCTCTTCTGTTTTAACTGGCACAATTAGAAGCCAGAGGGCTCACTGTTAAGACACTACAGATTTTCTCTCTGTCTTTGAAATTGTTAATACAGCATAGCATTCCCATTATGAATCTCAGATTGTTATTCAATTTTTCCTTAGTTTTAGAAAATCTTAATTCTCTATTTGCAAACAGTTGCTTTCTCTATCCATATGGCTTTAATATTTGATGCCTGAGTTAGTAATACACTGTATTAAAAATACGTGTTTGAAAAGGAGTAAGTAGTAAGAGTTGGATGCAAACTGTGGCATTCAGTTCAACTAAATGCTTCTGATTTCCAGTGCAGTGAGGGAACACTTTCCTTTTCTTTGGTTACCATGTTATCATCTAGGTTCTTATTCACAGAGAAACTGCCTTACATGACTTTCAGCAATGATAACTGTCAGCACGGTGATAAGAGTAGGGAACACGTGTCACAAAGGTGTAGCGGGAATAGTGATATGGTATAGCCCCATGAGCAAGAAAACTCAAAGGTAATGAAAGGAAGGGACTTATGCCATTTGCTGTGACTAGACTTGTCATCTAAAGTTTAACATATCAACAAATCACAATCCCTCCAACTCTCAAAGTTTTCCCATTATGAGGGTGATTGAAAGATTTTCATTGCTCAGAGGAAACCAGTGTCCTCTGCAGAGGAAACAAAAAATCCACATGACTCTTTACGCTAGAATTCTTTCAGTGCAAAGCAGAAGATTGTTGAGAATCTTCCACATGAAGAAAACTAGTCAGCTCTTTGGCAGTAGATAGGACTGGGCAATTTGCATCACAAAAGCTAAACACAGTCTATCAATTTATTCAATCACAACTGCAACTCAAATGTTAAACTTACATCTTTTAGGTAGGTTCGGATTATATAATTATTGTAGTTGTTATTGTTTGTTTGTTGTTTGTTTTTTCTTTTAGTATTAAAAAAGCCAGTTTTTCCCCTCTATTTATTCAACCTTACTCCCTTCTCCATTAGGAAACCCCTCTTTTCTTTTGTTTTTCTTCTTCTTCTCATGTTGGTATGACAAGAGCTATTACAATCAGTTCAACATGCCTATAGGGGGTGGACCTGAAATGTGACTTCCTTACCCTTATGACCTTCTGAAAATGAAAACAAATTATTCTTAAGCAAAATATTATCAATACTTCTCTGAACATTGATAAAGGTAAACCTGTAATATTTCAGGTATAATAGAACTAATTAAGAAGAAACACTGCTTTGAAATGTTCAAAACCTGGAATTTACTCTGTAAAGATAATTCTAAATAATGTGTCTTGTTTCATTTATTATAGGATTCAGAGATGTAGGAAGCAATGGAGGAAAACAGTGACATTTAGGAAATGATGCAACCATAAATAACAGTTAGAATACTAGTTGGAGACTAAAAACCAGTCTGCTTTGAAAACAAATAGTATTATTCTTAGCCTCTGTGAAATATAGCAGCCTGTTGAATCTGCAGAATGTTATATCTAGATGTCACCTAAACAGTTCAGCTCTTCTTTGCTCCATACCTAGAGATATTCAAGGTGGAGCTCGACAGGACCCTGGGCAGCCTTATCTATTTGAGGATGCCCCTGCTTACTGCAGAGGGGGTTTGACTAGATGACCTTTGGAGGTCCTTTCCAACGCAGACCATTCTATGATTCCATGATTCTAAAGCAAATTGTTGCCAGTACAGAATTTATATTTGGTGAAATATTTATTGATAGGCATGAATATTAATTACAACCTTTAGAATATATCAAAATGCACAAGAAGATAAAGCACTGAGTTACTCACACATAAATTTTAAATCATTTTTGCTAGGGCAGCTGCCAAATTGCAGCAGTACAAATGAGAGAACACAAATATTTTTAAGTTTTCCTTAGTAACAAAACTCTAATACACATATTTTACTGAAAGAAGACCATCAAATGTATTTGAAGTAATGTTTCATGTGTAAACATTCATATGTAGCATATGCACATAATCTGTGTAAAGCCGTTACAGTCTTTAATACTCAGATACTGTGGTAGTTTTAGGTAGTATTAGGGGGGACTTTTCAACCCACCACACATACTCTAGCAACAAATGACCAGTGTGAAAATGTTATGAGGGTTGGACTACAGAAATTAATAAGTGCATTTCTTGGGAGTAAGTTAGTTCTTAACAAGGTGAAAGCTACAACTTGAGCCATACACCATCATTTGCTACTGATAAAATGTCACTGACTTCAACATTTTAATGTCCAATTGAAAAATGAGCATCATGGATTGTATCTCTATTTCATATCACTCAGGGAGATGATGTTTACAGGTCTTTTCTATGTGACTGTCAAAATCATTTCACTTAATGATGCCTCATTTAAGAGGCAATATGCATCCAAAAGTGGATTCACTTGCTACAGAAGTGAATGTGATTAGATTACAGAAAGCTTCATAAGATCAGATTTAATTTGACCTTTACATATAACCTCTGATGATTCCAGTATGGTGGGTTTGGTGGGTGGTTTGTTTGTTTTTGGTGTTGTTTTGTGTGTGTGTGTCAGGGGGGGGTGGGTGTTTGGGGGGTTTGTTTGTTTGTTTGTTTGTTTCCCACAATAGCTAATGATTGGCTATTACTTTCAAATAAACAGGGCTTTTCCTCTCCCTCAAAATTACATCATTGTGTAGAAATGCCTCCTTTTTTCATTTTTTTTTCCTGACAAGGTTTCATAGTTTTCTTCTTGATTAATTTAATCTGAGTCCTGCCAGCTTGCTATAAATTAAAGAAGACTGGATCTGGTCTAGCCCTATCCTGCATAAGAGGGGGATTTAGGCTTTTGAAAACTTCTTACTGAGTAACAATCAATATCTACTTTATAAATGTCCCATTCTTTAGATGCATGCCTGATTAGTTACAATTTTTCTCACGTGGGTAATTTTTCATTGCACAAGGTGTGAAGATCTACTCTTCTTGGTAACATGGATTTAGTGTTCTGCTGCAGTCCACATTCATGTGGATAGCTGACTGAACTCTATTTCAGATTGTGTCAGGAGTACAAAACCATTGTGATACTGTGGTGCCACTTTTTTTCAGTGATCAAAGTCATTAATGTGGACTTCCCAATAAGGAACTAGTTAGTCTGAATTATCATGAACAGACTGGCTTAAATGGACAGAAGCTCACTTAAGCTAGTCTTGATGGACATTCTGCTCACAGAAACTCGTTCCTCTTCTGACTTTTTTTTTTCCCTAGGTGATTGTTGTGGTTTAGGTCCAGCTGGCAGCTCAGCCCCACACAGCCAATCATAAATTAGGGCTAGAAGAGCAAGTGTATCTGCAGCTAATTAAGATGGTAACAACATGTGTTGTCATCCCTAAGAGCCAGATCTGGATCAGAAAACTGTATGCAGACAAAGAGGTCTATCCATGAGATTGCATTAAAGTTTGCCTTCAGCATAAATCCATTTCACACAGATGGAAACTCTGTGAATCATTCTATATGCCACATGGATAACACAGAGAACATGGGACCCTAGTAAAATGTATAGTCCACATTAACACAATAACATGTATTATTGTCACACATGTTTGGTTGAATACTTTCCTCACTCAGTGGACCACAGACTTAAAAAGCAATAAGGTGTGGTGGGTTGAAATTTCCCCCCAAAAAAAATTGCCAGACTAGCTCAGATGGAAGCAAACAAAGCTGTATTTACAAGCAAAACTGCAATCTAAAAATATGGACTGCAATGACTATGTACAAAATATACAACATTTGCATGTATTTACAATTTATAAACAACACAAAACCAGGGGGTTACCAACAGCTTCCTCCTTGGCACATGGGACAAGAGAATAAAGGAGAAAACCAGAGTAGCTTATTTGTACTTAGCCACAACAAAGAACACGCCAAGGTCAGCAGCAGCCAAGCAAAAGCACCACCTAGCATCTGTCAGAATGAGGAAACTGAAAAGAGAGTGAGCTAGTTTACACAACTAACTTTATGTTAGATATTAGGCCAATGGGATTATTTAGACCTTATAATGCTTCCCTTTTATATCCAATGATAATTTATTTGCATTCTATCACTTTCTACTCTATCTGTGGATAATTGTCCTAAGCACAGCCTAAACTGCCACACAAGGTAATATCTCAACTTTGATTGGTTTGGCTTTTGTTCCCCAGACATTTCTTTCTGGGAAGTACATTTATTTACAAATGTAAACAGCAATAAGAAGATCAACAAAAAAAATGTACCGTAATACCTTTAGTATTTGCAGTTAATATATTTCTGCTTCACAGCTGTATTCAAAATCCTATTCCATGTGATTCTGAGGGAGGTCATATAGCATTCTGGAGAAGCTATTACTATATAGCTATTACAATAATATAGCTAATATAGCTATACTAATATAGCTATTACAATAGCTATATTGATCTGCTGGAGGGAAGAGAGGCTTTGCAGAGGGACCTCGACAGGCTGGACAGATGGGCAGAATCCAACGGCATGAGATTGAACACATCCAAGTGATGGGTTCTGTACATTGGCCACAGCAACCCCATGCAGTGCTACAGGCTGGGGTCAGAGTGGCTGGAGAGCGGCCAGGTAGAGAGGGACCTGGGGGGTACTGGTCGATGGTAGGCTGAACATGGGCCTGCAGTGTGCCCAGGTAGCCAAGAGGGCCAATGGCATCCTGGCCTGCATCAGGAACAGTGTGGCCAGCAGGAGCAGGGAGGTCATTCTGCCCTTGTACACTGCGCTGGTTACGCCACACTTGAGTACTGTGTCCAGTTCTGGGCCCTCAGTTTAGGATGGATGTTGACTTGCTGGAGTGTATCAGAGAAGGGCAACAAAGTTGGTGAGGGTTTTGGAATACAAGCCCTATGAGGAAAGGCTGAGGGAGCTGGGGTTGCTTAGCCTGGAGAAGAGGAGACTGAGGGGTAACCTTATTGCTCTCTACAACTACCTGAAGGGAGGTTGTAGCCAGGCAGAGGTTGGTCTCTCTCCAGGCAACCAGCACCAGAACAAGAGGACATAGTCTCAAGCTGCACCAGGGGAGGTTTAGGCTGGAGGTTGGGAGGAAGTTCTATACAGAGAGAGTGATTGCCCATTGGAATGGGCTGCCCAAGGAGGTGGTGGAGTCACCATCACTGGAGGTGTTCAGGAGGAGACTTGATAGGGCACTTGGTTTAGTGATTAGGTGGTGTTGGATGATAGGTTGGACATGATGATCTTGAAGGTCTCTTCCAGCCTGGTTTACTCTATTCTAACAAACTGGAAACTCTTTAGGCGTGAAAGAAATGGCAATGCCGCCTCTGGTGGCAAGATGGAGCTGCTGTTACAGCAGCTAAACAGGCTATAAACTTTATAAATGAGCAGGTAAATAGCATGAGTAACTCACAAACTGCTGAGCTGTTCGTCATCAAAGCCTCTGCTGA
The DNA here is from genome assembly GCA_015227895.2 of Colaptes auratus. Classification (NCBI taxonomy): domain Eukaryota; kingdom Metazoa; phylum Chordata; class Aves; order Piciformes; family Picidae; genus Colaptes; species Colaptes auratus. The sequence continues at coordinate 187,943 of CM026897.1, read as the reverse complement.
AGGAAGCGATACTCTGATTTCATATTTGTAATCCAAAGTTAGGAATAATCCAAAGGTAAAATCCAAAATTGGAGGAGGAAGTCAGAGAGAGGGAGAGCACTCTGCTGTGATGGAGATCTGTAACTCAAACACAGTGCTGTTGGAACAAAAGAAGTTAATTGCCCTGAAAACAGGGGCCTGAAGTGGATGCTTGTCGCCCTCTAGAATCCCGTTAAGGAACAGGGTGTAGGCTCTGAAATCACCCCTTATAAATTCCCTTTGAAAACTGAATGGCCCAGTGGCAGATTACCTATTCAAATCCAGCCAGTATGTTCAAAATATTGTATGGTGGGCAAAACTGTGCACGCCTTCTCAAATAGTGTCTGACATATGCAGTTGCTCTCTGAAACATGAGGCACAGGGTGCAGGTTCCACCCGCCAGGCAGCCTTAACGGTGCCTGCCTATTGCCTCCTCGACCTCAAACCTGGATCCTGCAACAGGGAAGGAGGAGAAGGGCAGTAGTCAAAAAGGTTTAGCTGGTTTGTTAATGCCTCTTCCAGGACAGCTATGACATGCAAAAGCTGTGAATTGTCAGTACATGGTTACTGTGGCACTCTACAGTTACAGTTAATTACAAGTCTGACTTTTTTTTTTCTTTACGCTTTTAGGAGTATTTGCAATTTCCATTCGTAAATGAAAATGAAATTCTTCACCTGGATTTTATTACTTGTTTGATTTTAGATTTTGCCTCTTGAAATCAATTTCTTTATTCTTTGAAATGTTGTTTGAATCTGAAATCAGAAGGTTTTTATCCATAGAAATTCTAGAATTTAGAGCAGTTGAACAAGAATGAAGAGTGTAAGGGATGAATTTATAGGAAAAAATGTTTCAAGACAAAACTTCTCTTCTTTTTCAGAGAAAGCTGAGAGCATATTTTCCATTATTTGGAGGCCAGCAATCTAGATGTACCCAACTTGCTTGGGGAACGGGGACCGTGCCTTTTCTATGGGCAGAGAACCAGAACTAGGTTATCCATGGAGGTATGGTATTCCTGTATTCTACCAGTTGTAGTATAAGTTAGCCAGAGCTCCTAGGCATTTGGGCAGCCCACATAGAAACGGGGGGGACTTCAGGGAGCCACAGAAACCACATGTCAGTCATTTGACTGGTATGTGAGTTGACAGAAAACCAGGCATTCATGCAAGCCTTCCAACCTACCCATCTGCTTTGGTTTTGATAAGTTTCTCTTGTCTACTAAGTTGCAAGGAAAGCTTTTAATTGCATCAGATGACTAACTGCTTTTTCAGAAAAGAGATACTAGTTGTAAGTTTTAATAGCAAAGTAGAGGAGGAACTTTTATACCATTTCAGTGGCACTCATTTAAGTCCTGCAAAGTAGATGAAAAACTGGAGCATCCCTGAGTGCAGCCAGAATATACTACCTCCAGAAGTTTCCACCCAGCAAAATTACTCATAGGGATTTCCATCTTGGCACAAAATATAGTAGTCTTAAAATTAAAAATTGCCTACAACTCTCTGATAGCCACACAGATAGGAGCATAAAGGTAACTTAAAAAACCAGACCTGCTGTTGCATGACTGGACCTGTGGCTCCAAAAAAAATGCCCAGACCTCAGAATGTACCTGATTCAGCATGTATTTATCCTTACATGCAATATAAAGCAATCATTAAGATATTAAAAGCAGTATAAAAATTACAAACGATTTTTTTCTTACTGCACTTTGAATTATCTTTCAATTATACACTGGTAAAACAAAACAAAACAAAACAAAACAAAAAAAGTTGGTTTTGTTTTTGGTTGTTTGGTTGTGTTTTTTTTTAAACTTATGCCCCCCACTGCTTGCTAGAGTTTACAAGAGAATCAAGGGACAAACAGTTTGTACAGTGCTATTACTTTGAACTGCTGCTTCCTCCTCATTTTGACACATCTGGGGCATGCAATTATTCAAAAAGGTCATTTCCACACGAGAAAAGGACAGTGACCAGAAGGCAGCATTTAGGCTGTGAATACACCATGACAACTTAATCAATGAGAAAAAACCCCAATGTCAAGAACCAGATTACTTCTAGGCTGACAAAGACTGATGTCTCATCAGTTGCTTGTAAAACTAACTAAGGGGCAGAAAGGTCAGAGTCCTGCTGCAGCACAAGAGAATTATGAATGTTCAAATACATACCCATAGAGGCTGAGACAATTGCATCCTTAGATATTTATTTCATAATTAGCTTGAAGCATTATTCATAGAGTAACAGCTAACATACTTATAGTTTACACACCCAAATTAGTCTCTGTTCTTAATTTAAAATTCTTTAAAAAGACATTTTTTTGTCTCTCTCACTAGATTTAAACAGTCAGGTCAACTGAAAGGATTTAGCTGAGGTTTAGTCATCTAAATGACATGCTACAACCACAGAAATCCCAAACTGAAATCCCAAGAAACTCCATGTCACCACCTAGTCACTGGAGTATTTGCAATGAGTAACATCTGGGTATGCCTGAAATGTTTGTAAAATGTTAAAGAGCCTAACTATCAAACTCTGACATGATCCACAAAATAGATGCTTTTTCACTCTCATGCCTCTTGGGCTCAGTTGATAATGGTGCTTTGTGCTACAGGTAATAGAGCTGACAGACCTCAATACTTACTGAAGGGTATAAAGATAGAATTCCATTATTATCTGAACTAATCATTACTAGTTGAAACATGTACTTATTGATGTCTATGCCATGGTGTTGCAGAGGTGTAAGAGTAAAGAGGGAGACAACACAGCCACCTCACTGCAAGTAGTGAAGTTTTACATCAGTTTGTGACAAATGTAAAACACATGTTGGTTCTCCTAAGAGATTGTACCCATATTCCAATGTATGATCCAATCATCAGGCCATCTGGCACTGCATGAGGGTATATTCTGACTTCATTACAACAAAGATATGCAAAAATGCAAAGCCTAGATAAGCATTAAAGGACAAAGATTTAGGAGAGAAAGGGGGTTAAGTCTTTTTCCCTGACTTTAACTGACTTTCTGAATAATTGTTTCAACATTAATTAATCTAAAATGATTCTCAGATAACGTGAATCAGGTAGCTCTGCTGACACAAATGGACTGTGCTGACACACTCTGATTCCTGTGTACTTTCGATGTGCCATGAGTTTTCAACTAATGAAAACAGATCAGATCCTATTCTTATATTTTTATGTACATTGATCTCATTTACTGTAAATCTCTTCAGATATTTAAGAAATATAAATTATTTTATTTCCATTCTGAGAAAGAGGTCATAGATTTATCCCCACCTGGATTATTTGTACCACTTGAATCAGAGACCTTGCAGTGAGCAGCAGTGCTTAGGTGTGGATTTAGTTTTGTTTGACAACTTAGAAGTCATACCTGCCCTTTCATGAGGACAGTGGAGAGAAGCAATTCTTGATTCAGTTACACAAGTGCTCAAGCTGATCAATTGCCATAATCGGATGCATCAACAGACACAATAAAGAAATGCATACAGCTCTGTGTTCTCTCTACAAGGACTCCACTGCAGATATATCTACTGCATTCTCTATGGATCACTTCTACAGGGATTTACTCTTCAGGGAAAATCAGCACAGAAAGACTAAAGCTCTAGTACTTGTGCAATCACTTGAACTGCAAAACTGAGCTGTGTCTTTCATTGTGGAAGACATGTCCAGAATCTGATCAGTTTGCAGCTGCATCCTAAAACATGTTCTCTACAAGCTAAAGACAATATGGCAATATTAATAAATACATTGAAATAAAATAAAAAATATGAAAGAAAGAAAAATAATAAATCTATTCTTTGATATTTAGCTGTTATTTACTAATAGCATCTACCTTACTTTGGTGCCTCAAACCTGACCGTAGCAGATGCTTAAAGAAGCATTTGAACAGTTTGAGATTCTGGGGCAGCTCTTTGATCCCAATGTACTTGGCTCAACCTCTAACATCTGGATTCTTGCATTAAATTTATCCCTCTTCTAGTGTTTCACCACCCTCACTGTAAAAATATCTTCCTTAAATCTAGTTTGAAACTACCTTCTTTTTTTAAAGTCATTAGCTCTTGTAGTGGTCCCTACTAAAAAGTCTGTCCTTATCTTTCATATAAGCCCTTTTAGGTATTGAAATGCTGCTATAAGGTCTCCCCAAGAGCCTTCTCTTTCCAGGCTGAACAACCCCAATTCTAATCAGCCTTTCTTTATAGGAGAGTTTTTCCAGCACTCTGATTATTTTTGTGGTGCTCTTGTGGGCCTGTTCAAACAAGTCCATTTCTTTCCTGTGTGGAGGACCTCAGAGCTGGATGCAGTAATCCAGATGGAATCTCACTAAAGCAGAGTGGAGGGGTCTAAACACCTCCCTGACCTTTGGCTGTAATTTTGATAATGTCCAGAATATGATTGATCTTCTGGGCTGTAAAAACACACTGTCAGATCATGTCCAACTTTTCATCTACCAGTGTCCCTGAGTCCTTCTCCACAGAGCTACCTTAAATCCTTTTATCACACAGCCTGTATTGTTATGGAGGTTTGCCCCAGCCTGGATGCAAGACCTCACACTTGGCCTTGTTGAATCTCATGAGGCTTACCTGGGCTCACATCTCAAGCTTGTCCAAGTCCCTCTGGATGGCATGCCACCACCCCTCAGGCATGTCAGCTGCATGCCTCAGCTTGGTGCCATCTAAAAATGTGCTGAAGGTGCTCTTGAATACATTATGTTGTTGATGAAGATATTAATACTGGTTCCACTACACACCCTGAGGGACACTGCTTGTCAGTAATCTCCATCTGGACATGGAACCATTGACCACCACCCTCTGGATGCAATCATCCAATCAATTCCTCATTTATCAAACAGTCCATCCATCAAATCCAGGCAAGGAAATTGTGAAGGACAATGTCAAAGGCCTTACAGAAATCCAGACAGTTGACAACCTTAGATCTTCCCTTGTCCACTGATGTAGTGACTCCATCATAGAAGGTCACAAGGCTGAACAGGCAGCACTTGTTACTCTACAAGTATTTCTTCAGTTTTTTTGTCCTTCTCCTCCTCAACCATGACTCCTGCAGAAAACCTCTTCTGCTAAAAGGCCATTTCAAGAACTGAAATGCTTCATGAAAGAAATATTATCAGGTGTTGAATGATGTTTGTTTGGGAAGAGGTGTCTAGCTTCATCTTTGGATGTGTGCTTTCAATCAATACTTACACCCTCTGTACCAAAGAATTTGCAGCTGCTTTTCAAAAACAAAAGGATGAATGCTTATAGACATTTGGATTATATTTGTAGCTGATGCTAACTTGCAGATGTATATACTAAAATAGAATTATAATCTCATAGCTGTGTGAGAGATCTGACCATCTTCATTACACTAGATGAAAAGGAAGAAAAACAAACAAATAAGCAAACAAACAAACAAAACCAAAATAAACAAAACCCCCAAACAAACAAAAACCCACAAAAAACCCCCAAGCAAAGCCTGAACAAATCCCACCCAAATCAATCATTATATTCCCCTAAAAGGCATAGTTATGATATCAATGAAAAACTGATATCATCACAATTATCTATGTGATTTTTTGTTATGAACTGGAACCTCCAAGACATTCCAGTATGTGCTGTGTGATGGGTTGAAATTACCCCCCAGCATGAAATTACCAGACCAGCTCAGGTGGAAGCAAATAAAGTTGTATGTCACAAATATGTACAAATAGGTACAAAATATACAATATTTACAGGTATTTACAATTTATAAACAGCACAGGAACCCCCCCGGACAAACCAGAGTTGCTACTAATAGCTTTCCCTTCCCTGCTCCATACCCCCCGAACACAATAGAGCAGATAGAAGAGCAGAGAGTTGTTTGTTAGATACTCAGCCACAACAAAGAACACAGCCAAGGTCAGCAAAAGCCGGCAGGAGCACCAGCCAGAGTGGAGGAGGAAGCAAAACCAGAGAAAGTTAGTTTACATTCTAAGTTTTATGCCTGTTATCTGTCCAATGGGATCATTTAAAACTTACCACTATTTCCTTTTTACACCCAATGGTGATTTATTTACATTCTACTACTTTGTTCAAGATCTGTGGAAAATTTCCAGGCACAGCTGAAAGTACCACAGTCCTGGTTTGAGTTAGAACTAATTCTGTTCAGTAATTTCAGTGTTCAACTTAGTCTTTTCTAACCACACTTTCTGAAGTTACAACATATTTTTAGTGTTTGCTTCCAGCAGTGGTAATGCTCAGTTTTTCTAGTTAGTACCAGGACTGGTATGCAGACTAGGGTCACCGTAAACCTTGTCTACTGCTTTAGGATGTGGAGTAAAAGTCTGCACTTGCAGGGAGGAGTGGATGGTTTAGCTGACCCTAAACTGACCCAGGAGGTATTCCATTCCATATACATCACATTCATTGTAAAATGAGGGATCACATACTTTTCTCTTCTTAATGGCCGGCATCCAAGGAGTATTCTATCCATTCTGCCATCAATCCCGATCCATGTGTTCCTGTATCCAGTTCCAGAACTGAGTTTCTGAATTGGGTCCTGTCTACTCCTGAGTCCAGTTGCAGCATCAGTGTCAGTGGGACTAATTGCTATCAGGTGGCTGGGTGGCAATAGTGGTTTTGTGTACGTTTGGATATAATCAAATTTATTAGGTGTATTAATGTGCTTAATTAATTTAACTAATTAATTTTCGTTTGGTTTTGTTTCTTTTCCAGTTCATGAATCTCTCTCCCACATTTCACCTTTCCCTTTGGAAAGGTAAAAAGACTAACAGTGTCTGTCAGTCATTTTGTGGCCGACTCAGCCACATGGCGCAGTGTCACATTGTTAACAAATCTATGGAGATATATGATGAGATTGGTAGCATCTACCAACCCTTATCTAAAACCTGATATTCCAATAATGACCATGAAAATAAAAATCTGCCTATCTTCTACTAAAATGGGCATGAATCCATTGTAGTTCTTCCCCATGCTGAAAGGACTCCTTTACAAAGTGTTGTCTACAAGAATTTAATACTGTTTTATACAAACAATACAATACAATACAATACAACAGGTTGGAAGAGACCTTCAGATCATCACGCCCAACCCATCAACCAATCCAACCCACCTAAATACAATACAGTACCATACAGTACAGTACAGTACAAAACAGTACAATACAGTACAATACAGTACAATACAACCCACCTAAACAACTAAAAAACTAAACCCTGGCACCAAGCACCCCATCAAGCTCTTTTGAACACCTCCAATGAAGGTGACTCCACCACTTCCACAGGCAGCTGATTCCAGTGGGCAATCACTCTCTCAGTATAGAACTTCTTCCTAACATCCAGTCTAAACCTGCCCTGGCGCAGCCTGGACTGTGTCCTCTTGTTCTGGTACTGGCTGCCTGGGGAAGAGACCAACCTCCGCCTGGCTACAACCTCCTTCAGGTAGTGTAGAGAGCAATAAGGTCAAGCTCATCTCTCTCTCCAGGCTAAGCAACCCCAGTTCCCTCAGCTCTCCTCATAGGGCTTGTCTTCCAAACCCTCACCAACTTTGTTGCCCTTTCTGGACACGCTCCAGTAAGACACATCTTTCCTAAACTGAGGGGCCCAGAACTGGACACAGTACTCAAGGTGCGGCCTAACAGTGCAGGTTACAGGGGCAGAATGACCTCCCTGCTTCTGCTGGCCACACTGTTTCTGATGCAGGCTAGGATGCATTGGCCTTCTTGGCTGCCTGGGCCACTGCAGGCTCATGTTCAGCCTACAATCCCCAGCACCCCCAGGTCCCTCTCTGCTGGCCGCTCTCCAACCACTCTGACCCCAGCCTGTAGCACTGCATGGGTTGTTGTGGCCAATGTGCAGAACGCGGCACTTGGATGTGTTAAATCTCATGCCGTTGGATTTGCCCATCTGTCCAGCCTGTCGAGCAAAGTAATAAATTAATAATTACAAATGTGTAGCTGTATGTACAAAATGAATGTGCAGTGTAAACTATTTGCTGGCATAATGATGATTTACATAATAAACTCTGAATTAAAATGAAATGTAAGTCATCTTAATGTTAACAGAAGTAGAATAATATCTTACACAAAGGTATGGAACTGGCATGACTGTGTGGAAAAAAAAATCTGTAAATAAATAGCAAGCATGGGTAAAGAAATTTTAATTTCTGTTGTTTTACTAGGTATTTAAACAGCCATTGTTCTAGTTTAAGCACCATCCCTCCCCAAGATCAGGAGTGAATGTAGCAAAAAAGCCTGGGTTGAGATAGGGATTTACTGGGAATAACACAATGTATGATTGACTTAGCCTATTTTGCAGAAAAGCACAGCAAAAGCCAGCCATAAAAAGACCTCCCCAACATTCCGAGCCTGCAGCCAGCATAACATCAACATGGTATCAAATACTCATGTGCACATTCAATTGGCCAAACCTGTCACAGTTGCTTAACTTCCAAATTGCCTTTTAGTTATACTCTTGTTGACATCTCATGATTTTGATTTATTTGTAAAACTTTATTGACAAATTAATTGGGATCTGTGCCCCCTGAATCCCCTTTTCCACACAAACAGAACTGGAATAAGTTTAGAACTTTGTAATAAGACCTCGTTCATGCTCCTCCTGACAACTTTGAAATGCTATGCTGAAATATCATATCCAGTTTTTATTTATATCATCAGTTATTTTGTTTTGGAAAATTAGCAGTTTCAAAAGCTGAAAAAATTACAATCATAGAGTATTAAAGAATTAACAAACACACTAATCAGGCTAAATACCTAAGGCATATTTTGAGTGCCAGAAAAATCAGTTTCAGTACAGTTACCTGTCAGGGTTTCAGGAGGGGATTAGACTCAAAAGGTGGTTTTATGCTTCATTTTATGTGCTGTAATTTACAGGATGTCTTGTGCTTGTCCAAATTTACATTACCTGTGAAGAATTAGATTGCTGAGAATGTGATCTACAAAAGCCAATATGATGACCTAGTTTTGTCGTTACCAATACTGTCAAGGCAATCATGTATTACTTTCTTCATTACAGTTTATGAAACTGGTTCTTAAGATTCTCTGACATAGAGTTACACATTTAGGCTAGACTCAAAAAAAGCCAAAAGCGTACTTAGGTAAATGAGGTGTAATGGTGAGTAATGTGAGCCGTACAAGTCATGAACTGACATTGAAGACCTGCTCTCAGCTGCCAGTTACTTCGTCTAAATTCCACAGGTAAAATATCTTTGCTTAAATTCAAAGTTTCCAGGACACATAGTTACACATCTGTACCCTGAAGTGTCAAGTTTCAGTTTTGAATAGGCAAATGCCTCAGCACCCAAGCCTGTCTTGGATCTCTAAATTAGGCCGGAGTAATCTGGAAGTCTTGATGTTAGTGCAAGGAATAAGCACACAATCAGATTGCTTGTGATGCACAGGTCAAGAAACTATCTGCTTTTCTAAACTAGCTTAAATAAGTTTGGGGTAAAGGAGTCTCATGCATATTCACAAATTGTAATAAAATATAAATGTTTTACATTAATATTCAGGCAGTGGTATCTTCAGACACTGCTGTAGCTTATTTACAAAAGTATATTAACAGGTTCTGTTATTTGGTTGAGGGTAATATATTCCACATGCAAAGAATATGAAGACAAGCAATTTAAGCAAAACCTCAAGAATTTCCAATACAGCCATTCAAATTGAAATTGAGGTGATGTGATCTGTGGTTTCCACAAGAAGGGTTCTATAGCAAATCAGCCAGGTACCCACAGTTTGTTACTTTGTCTGGTATCTTCCCAAATGCTGTAACTATAATTCAAGTGGCTCTTGGCTCAGAGAGGGTTAAGGGGACTCTCTCCTGTGCTCTAACACAGGGCTCTTGGAGCTTTGATTGGGTTGCAGTCTGTGGTGGCCAGTTTTCTTCTCTCAGACACTCCAGCACAGGGCTCTCAGAACTATAATTCAAGCGGTTCCTTCCCAGTTCACGGGCTGAGAATTTTCTCGGCTTGGAGAAGTCTAAGGGCCTCTCCCCTTAGGCACTCTGACGCAGGGCTTTTGGAGCATAATTGCTTCAGGCTACAACAGTGCAGCTCTTCTGGAATTTGGTTTTCTCAGGGCTTTTCCCCTTTCTGCCTCCAGCACAGGGCTCTTAGAGCTATGGTTGCTTTGGTCCAGATACAAGGCCCAGGTGTAGTTTGCCTGGTAGGACAAAGTCTTCAACTGCAACTCTGGTAGCATTTAGATCTTGTTGCATTCTTGGTAAGAACAGGCCAAATTGCCTACCATCTCAGCTAAGACAATTAATTCCATTGCTAACAGAGAAACCTGATAGCTTAACCTATAGAATGGGGCATGTCCGAACATGGCCTGGGGCACACACAGCTCACAGGCGTGTTATAAGATTAGTTTAATATACTACACTTTACCTGGACCATCTGCACCTCAGGAGGTGTTCAGGTTTGCAGATTCAAACGTGCTTAGCCCATTGTTAAGGCATGTATTGGGGTTTGTCCCTTCAGGACACAAATATCCTGTTTTACCATTAAGCAGAGCATTTCCAAAGCAACGAAAAAGGACCAAAATACTTGAATATGTAAGGAAAATTAAGATCGAGTTTCATCACATTGTCTGTATGTTACAGCTACTCAGCTGTGGAATAATAGCAGATAGTACCGGCAACAGAAGTAAATTCTTGTCCAACTGGTTTTGCTTGTCAAATAAGGAGAAGGGAAAGTGTTTTAAGTAAACTTTGAGCAAAGTAAACTTGAGAAAGTAAACTTGCCTACTAGTTAGGAAGCAGTAAGTGAGATGGCACTAAAGAACTGGTGGTGACTGCTACAAGCATGCTCAGAAACAGATGAAAAATATCCATGAAGATTCACAACATCATTTATGTGGTAAGGATACACCAATTTAGAGAATTCAGAAACAGAGGTAAAATATTAAAACTTTAAATGACACATGAGTGTTGAACCTCAGTGCCTAAAATGCATTTGTAAAATGACTTCATCTTCTAGATTTAAGCTTGCCTTCTCATTACTCCACTTTTGCAAAGAAGTTAATTAGGTCACAGCGTTATTAGCAAAAAAACCCCAAACAAACAATAAATTTAAGAGACAGTATCAAAGATAAAATATAAGCAAGAACACTGTTAACAACCAGCTTTAAGGAGGAATTTAAATCTGAGATGTGTAAAATGTTATCATGATTCAGGTAGAGAGGGACCTGGGGGTACTGGTTGATGGTAGGCTGAACATGAGCCTACAGTGTGCCAGGCAGACAAGAGGGCCAATGGCATCCTGGCCTGCATCAGGAACAGTGTGGCCAGCAGGAGCAGGGAGGTCATTCTGCCCCTGGACACTGCACTGGTTAGGCCGCACCTTGAATACTGTGTCTAGTTCTGGGCCCTCAGTTTAGGAAGGATGTTGACTTGCTGGAATGTGTCCAGAGAAGGGCAACAAAGTTGGTGAGGGGTTTGGAACACAAGCCCTGTGAGGAGAGGCTGAGGGAGCTGGGATTGCTTACCCTGGAGAGGAGGAGACTCAGGGGTGACCTTCTTGCTCTCTACAAATACATGAAGGAAGGTTGTAGCCAGGCAGAGGTTGGTCTCTTCTCCCAGGCAGCCAGTACCAGAACAAGAGGACAGTCTCAGGCTGCACCAGGGGAGGTTTAGGCTGGATGTTAGGAGGAAGTTCTATACAGAGGAGAGTGTTGCCCATTGGAATGGGCTGCCCAGGGAGTGGTGGAGTCCCCATCATTGGAGGTATTCAGGAGGAGACTTGATGGGGTGCTTGGTGCCATGGTTTAGTTGTTTAGGTGGGTGGATTGGTTGATGGGTTGGACGTGATGATCTTGAAGGTCTCTTCCAACCTGGTTTTATTTATGTATTCTATTTTTCTTACTTGGTCTACTCAGGACAACTGTAGGGAAACAAGCCCTCAATTTCTCCTAATACATTTTGTAGTCCAAAGAAATTATCTGGCTTCTAGTTGGGATGGTCACACCTGTTTCTTCAGCCTACACACATACACAAGTTGCCAGGAAACTTCAATAAAGAAATTCAGAAAGTACTTTTACCCTCATAACACCAAAACCAGCACCCGAACTCTTCATCACATTGTCAGATTTTGTAACGTTAGTAAGAACCTTGAAAATTCTTACCATTATAACTTCAATTTTCTGTTTTTCAAACTTTAATAATTAGTTTCAACATTACTTCCAATTGTTGCTGGTTTATACACAGCACTACACTCTCCCCACTTTCTTCTTGGCAATGTAGTCTATGTGAGTCTGCTCAAGTAGGGAGATTTGCCATGATGACTTCTAGGTGTCTTTTTCAATCTCAACCTGTCTGCCTCTCTCTAGTCTTTCCATCTGGTGATAAGGGGCAGAACTATCTCCCTTGATAGCCATCAAAGGAGTCAAGTCAGGACTCTATTGGCACTAATGACATTTATCACCAGGGCTCCCCATCTACACTATTGGGCTGGCTGTTGTTGTTACCTTGAGTGCAGGGCATGATCTTCTCATCACAGGACCTCATAAACCTGAGGTTAAAACCTGCCTGTGAGGCCACAAGAGGATACCAAACATCTTACAAAGAAGGCATTAACCCTATGGGGCATCTGCCTTCCTGGTTGGGCAGCCAACAGCAGGTTGCTCCTGGGACCTGCGTGACATCAAAGAGTGACTGTGACATCCCCCTGACCACTGCTTCTCAGCAAGCACAGACTCTGTCCCATGCATTTGTCTAAGATTGCCATGGTCACATATGCAAGTCTTGCAGTCTCATCTGGATTGTGGTCTTTGTCTTCAAAGTTTGCCTAAGCAGAAAACAGTGGCTCAAAGCACTGTGTGAAGAAAGCCTCTTCGAATGGCTCCACTCTGCCCATCTGTGAAGTGCTGTGGGATCTGCATGGGGGATGTCCTGGGCTGGGGACATGAGTGCTGTCGAGAGATGAGGGGTCCCAGTCAGTTTCTCTGCCTTCTCTCTGTGGTGAAGGCACATATGCTAGAATTGCCCCAGAACCATTGAACACTTGTCCTGTATGTGGACTCATCTCCCTCCTATCATGAGGGAACAAAGGCCAAGGTATTAGCCAGGTGGCACAAACAAATGCATGCACCTATCATATAGGATGCTTGTGCTAATACCGAGTATGGGCATAATTCTAGCTTCACGCTTTCTATAGCTGAAGCTGGTTGTTTACAAGAGTGCCCGTTGGCCAAATCTCCCCTCCATGTTAATATATGAATTAGGACTTTTCCCACTAAAAGATGATGAGATCAATAGCCCAACTGAAGTTCATCTACACTAGTGCACACAGCATGGACAACAAAGAGGAGGAGCTAGAAGCCATTGTATAGAATGAAAACAATGACATAGTTGCCATGACAGAAACATAAACTCTTCAAAAGGGACAAGCAAATAAGTAAAGGCAGTGTTTTGATTGTCTAGAGCCAGAAAGGCTAGTGCTGGGTCATGCACTTAGGTCACAACAACCCAGAGAGAATGGAAAGCTCCCCATTGGGAAAAGACCTGGGTGTGGTCAATGAGTTGAATAGCTGAATATGAGCCAGCAGTATTCCCAGGTACCAAGAAAACCAAAAGTTTTCTGACTTGTATCAGAATTATTGTGGCCAGCAGAGCTAAGGAAGTGATTGTCCCCTTGTACTCACTGATGAGGCCACACTGTGTTCAGTTTTGGACTCCTCACGATAAGAAAGACACAAAGAAGCTGGAGCACATCCAAAGAAGAGCAACAAAGCTGGTGAAGGATCTAGAGCATAAATCTCACAGTCACCACTTGAGGGAATTGGGGTTTTTAGTCTGAATAAAAGGAGGTGGAGTGGAGGCTCTAACACTCTCTACAACAACCTTAAAGGGGGTGTACTGAGGTGGGTGTGGGTGTTGGTCTCTTCTTCCAAGTAACAAGTGACAGGATGAGAAGAAATGGCCTCATGTTGCTCCAGGGGAGATTTAGGCTGGACAGTATGAAAAATTTCTTCAAAAAAATGTTTGTCAACAGGCTGCCCAAGGACGTGATCGAGTCACCCCCTAGAGATATTTGAAAGCTGTGTAGATGTGGTGCTTAGTGACATAGTTTAGTAGTGGATTTGGCAGTGTTAGGTTAACTGTTGAACTTGATAACATTAAAGGTCTTTTACAACCTAAACAATTCTATGATTTTGAGAACAGAAGGAATTTAGTAGTAGAAGTGTCTGACTTGTTTTTCTTTTTTTTTTTCTACTTTACTTGACAATATTAATGAACCATAACCTGTTTACCTGATTATTTTTGCTTCACTTCCATTAAGATGACTACACACATGCATGAACATACACACTTCCCCGCAGATACGCCACTAATACTCCCCTGCAATATTGCCCTTTAGCATATAATTTATACTTTTATAAAACTTCCTAGGAGCACAAATAGAAATATTTATGTTTCATTACAAATTTAATTCTGTTTTTTTTTTTTTCAGTACATCTTTCTCAAGTGGAAAAGCCATGAAATCTATCACAAATATTACCCGCAGCCTACTTATGTTATTAAAATTAATGCATCGTCTGGCAACTAAATGCACAGAGCACATATCCAGACTTCACAACTTTACCCTTTCCTGAAAGTGTCATCAGATTGAACATTTTACAGAATACACTGAAGATAAACAAATTGCAGGTGCTTTCTTTTCTTGTACTGTTGATTTACAAATCCATCTTAAAAACTATCTTCAGCAAGTAATGTAGACATTGAGTGGAGTGTGTATTTTAACTTGCATTTATACTTTCCATTTAAATGCAAAAGTTGTTCTTTTGCTGGATATTAGAAAGTTTACTTATAAAACTGTATTTAATACATTAGGGAAAAGGAGAAGTTGGTGGATTTCACTTTCCTTGAAAAAACAGGAAGAGAACTAGAGTTTACCAGTTCTGGTTCTGTTAAATTTGTCTGTTTGCTGTTTGGTTGATTGGTTTTGGTTTTAATTTAGCTCATGACCATTTACCTATTTTGTTTCATTCCTGTTGTTTTGTCAGTTCTGTGAAATTCCAGCAAACAGAAACTTGCCCAACACTTAGTGAATTCACAGTACAATGTAATAGCATATGCCCATTCAGACAGATCTCAGTATAAACAGTGGTTACAACAAAAAGAGATGATAAAAAGGATAGTGGTCTCACCAATGCTTAGTACATTGTGACCATCGCTTTCCTACTCCTGCTGGTGACACTGTTTCTGCTACAATCCAGGATGTAATTGGCTTGCTTTGCCACCTGAGCACACTGCTGGCTCATATCCAGCTGCTTGTCAATTAGAACCCCCAGGGCTTTTTCTGCCAGACAACTTTCCAGCCACACTTCCCCGACAAATATCATTAATATTAGTTTTTTAAAAAAGTTTGTTTTCATAACAAGTACAGCTGTAAAGTCACCCTCAGTATCTTCAAGCAAAACAATTTTCTCCTTGTCCTGAAGGTTTAGGTCATCCATTTATACATAGATTCTTGCAAGAGAAAAATAAGTGTTCCAAAGTTCTGTATAAATAAAAAGGAGAGTTTAGTGAACGACATAGCAATCTCTGTTCCTCTTTACCTAGTGTGACAGATCATCTGATACTGCTTGTTTTTGCTAGTTTTAACCTCCACAGGAACAGACAGAAGGGGTTGCCTCCTCTAACAATAACCATAGAAACAAGAGGAAATATGGCAGTATTACTTGTCTGTTTTCATTTCCATTCTAATTGTCTTCCTTTTCCCATTTCAGGATATTAGTATTTGAAGTAGAGGATCACTGCAATATCATCTAAACACAGAATAAATATGAATATGCTATGGTACAAGCAAGTAACAGTACTCAAATACTTTTCTTCCATCTCCACAGTATAGGATATATTTCCATGAGTGCTACAAGCTCAAGAATCAGCAGCCACAGTCATTGGTACACATCTAGATCCTCTCCAAACAGTGATCACAGGTGATTAATTCATATTAGCATTATATTGTGACAGAATTAGTAACAGATATAGCCACAAAGTGTGTAAAAAAACAGATCAATGCTTTTTAACTGTACACTATGTGCTCAGGGCAGCCACTCCACATTGGATACTGCTGCTTTTATACAGCATATTTTAACAGAAAAATGTGTGAATAACAATCATACGTCCCTGGAGGTGCTCAAGAGGGGATTGGACGTGGCACTTGAAGCCATGGCTTAGTAAGTCATGAGGTGGTGGGTGACAGGTTGAACTTGTTGGTCTTTCCAACCTTATTGATTCTATGATTCTGTGATTGGCTAAATTGTGACTTATTGATCACCACATTTTCTTTCTCTATATATTTGACTGTCATTTAACAGCTCTGCTCTAAATCCTGTACTTTCTACCTATGAGCTAATTTAATCTCTGTCTCTCTGAAGAAAGAGTAAAAAACCAAAGATTAAAATAATGTAACAGAGAATGCAATGCAGTCATTTCAGTCATTGCTGTGTGCACAAACTGACATTGTCATGGAGGAAACTAAGAAGGTACACTCTTCATGGCAGGATGAAAGGGTTACATCTCCTAGTAGCACAACAGGAGTAAAGTAATACGCACTGTACCTGTGTAGATTATGAAGATTCTGACTTAAAAATATAGGAATATTTTATTTATTGTAATGAAGTCAGATAAAATTCAATAATAAAGCTAAATTCCTGTCTTTTAGTTGTAAAACATGGATAGACAACTATTTGAGCTGAAGTTTTCATGTTTATTTATGAGCCTCTTTCCCTTTGCCTACTAAATATTCTAAGAGTAGCATATTTCTGTATACGTTCTACCTACTCCACAATGTATTTAATATACATCATCAAATTAATGGGATTTTAATTCTGGTAGAACAATTCTTACACACCAATAATTATGATTAGTACACATGGGATACACATTCTAGTCATACTCATGGTAGTAAAGACTATTAACTAAATAGAAGATGTAGTCACTTTGTTAAGCTACATTAAAAATGCCAGGAATTTAACTTGAAATGATAGCATGTTGACATCTGTTATTCTTGTTCAGAGCTTCCCCAATGCATGTCTCGGTGTGCCAGTGTGTATGTGCCAGCTTGCCTGTGTGCATTGATGTGTATATATGCACCTATGTTAGCTTGGCTGAAGGAAAAGAATACCCTTTACTCATGATAGAAAGGAAATATCAAATAATCTACATCACAATTTTTCTTCCTTTTGATGAGATACAGATTTGCCATTTGCATGTATCTTTTTGTTTACTCTTTGAGTTGAAGCTCTGTGTTCAATTGTGGAAAACAGGATCTCTAAATTTGGCAAAGCTGAAAAATGAATAAAAGATTCCTTCATTGTGGTTACAGCCCACCTCCTGCACATCTGAACCCACAAAACAAGAGATTCAATTTCCAGGAAAGATTTTTTTTAAACTTCAGGTATGAAACCATTTTTCATCCCAAAAATAATGAAGTGCACAGATAGTAACTCATACTTTAGGAGTTAATTATCTATGTTTTCTCAGTCATTCTGTACTCTCTTATTTTAGAATAAGTGTGAAAGATTTAGCTTGTGTTAAATTTCTTGCTGTGGTTTGAGAACCAAAGCATTGGAAAACAATTTTACATGCTTGAATATTTTTATAAACATTGTTTTAGTCAGAGATGAAAAGATAAAGGGATTGTGTGCAAAATAGGTTAGCATTGCAGAATTACTTGCTTTTCAAGTAATATTTTTTAATCTGAACTCTGAGATCAACAGAACTCTTTAAATATAGAACAGAACAGAACAGAACAGAACAGAATAGAATAGAATAGAATAGAATAGAATAGAATAGAATAGAATAGAATAGAATAGAATAGAATAGGTTGGAAGAGACCTTCAAGATCATCGTGTCCAACCCATCATTCAACACCACCTAATCAACTAACCCATGCAATCAAGCACCCTATCAAGTCTGCTCCTAAACACCTCCAATGATGGTCACCACTCCAGCACCTCTGCAACATACATCACAGTAAAGTAAGGGGAGCAGTAAGGTCACAGTTTCAGAGCAAGAATAAACTTTTGAAATTACAGATAAGGTGAAAAAGCAAAAGAGAGAAAAGGAAGTATGTAACATTTCACATACAAGTTCACTGCTGCTCAACTACTCTTCGTGTCCTAATTTATTTCCCTTTAAAATGATAGCTTTATTGCTGACTATCCTAGATTTTAGTAAAACAAAAACTTTGTTAACTCTTCACATTTTCCTCAGGAACTAAGTCAATTTTGGTTTTCAGTATCCATTTTCTAAACAAAAGTAAGTGTTATTAAATGCAGCTGCAATTCTAATCTCTTTATTTTCCTTTCTTTTCTTTTTCCTTTTAGTTTGCCCTGTTATTCTTTCTTTCCTATTAGATGCTTTCTTAGGGAAAATATGAGTATTTCTGATTTGACTATGCAGTTTCAGAAGGCAATTAAATATGCTAAAAAGGTATGATGCTTCCTATTTGTCTTCTGACATATTTTACTGTCCTCTATTTGTCTCTCCCCACCCCCTTGTTTAATTTAATTTTATTTATTTTGATTGGCTTCTTTTTCTTATAATGCTCCTCTTTTGATGTTCTAGGTATTTCCTTCATATGCCATTTAATCCTGAATAATGAGTGAAAATAATCATAGCTCTCTAGATACTGATTTTGGCATATAGTCTTACAGTTTACAAAATGTGCTGCTCCTATGAGGGCAGTTTCAAAAGTCACACAATTCAATTATCGCTTCCACCGAGCAAGAATCACAATGTGTTAATACTTTCCTATGGTGGATTTTATATTTTTTGGCAATAGATCACAGTAAGGCTGCAGGTTTTCAAATTCTGGCAAAGTAGAGGAGAGTCACCAGATGGAGTCCTCAGGTAACATACTGAAATCAATGTAGTTATTAATACAGAAGTGTTTGAGTAAGCTATGTATAATTTCAACCTTCAAAAACAGACTGATGGTGACTTGCCAGATTTTGAAGTTCACGAAAAAAGAAAGCCTGGGACTGATGAAGTTATTTCACATATTTGCCTAGATTTATTTTAAAGAGTCTTTGGATGATTTCTCTACCATGTGCCACTCTATTTCTCTGACTTCCCATCCAAATAGATAGAGTTCAGCCTACCCATTTAAAAGGAGCACAGACTGAATAATTATATACTCCAATTGTTCTCCATCTGCTGCTTACTTGATCTACAAATGCCTTTTCATGTACCAGGAAGCAAACAGCAGAAACTCAGCTCTCCAGAATTTCCATGTGGGAAACTGGAAGTTGCTATGTTCTAGCAGAACCCAGGCATAGATTAAAATGTGCAGGAAAATGATTTTTTAATGTTTTAAAAATGCAAATTATCTCATTTCCACTGGGCTAATACCAAAGAATACCAATGCAGGAAAAAGTCAAGGAGCAGGTAAGTTGCCTATGGTACTTTTTTCTAAGACAGAGCTTTGCAAGACAAAAACAGGCCACACACCTGGAAATGTAAGTATCTATATCTATATGAACTGGGGAATTCCAGAAAATATTTCTTAAGATCCAGTTCATATTTCTTCTATTTACATTTCACCAAGCTTCTATAGGAGGGACATTCATTAAAAAACAATGTAGCTCCTCCATTTTAAGGATGTTGTGTCTAAAGCCTGGAACAAAGTGATATAAATCTTATTTATTTTAATTGCATAGTTGGCATAAAACAAATGTCTGCCAGCAGAAATATAACAGTGATTGTTGGGGTTTTTGTTCTCTGTGTTGAACAAACATACAACAAAGTTTTTAAAAAATCATTATAATTATTATAGTTGGCTTTTTTATTCTAAAGACAGAATTTTCTAGTTGAACTAAATATTTTGCTAGAATCAAATGAAAATAAAGGAGTTGGTTTTTAGTGGTAACGTTGGTATTTTTTCTGGATAGAAAGCAACCTTCTGAAAATAAATTCTTTTCATAATTAACGCTGAATATTGTGCAAAAGAATGAGTTTGTTTTAAAAGGTACATTTTAACATTCTAACAGTCTATAACTTGAAATGTTTATATGACCATGAGGCACACTGGAGCAAAATCTTCTAGCAGCAGCTTTTCCTGGAGGACAGCAAAGCCACAGATGTATGCATGGAAAGAAGGGAAAAAATCCCATGTGAAACTCACTACATATATATATAAAAGACAAATCAGAAAAGGTACTTAGAGTGAGAAAAGTAGAGAATAGTATACATGGACAGCTATCAACATTTTCAGTAGGATATAAGTTTGGGTTGTGGGTTTTTTTGTTTTTTGAGGTTTTGGTTGGTTGGTTTTGGTAGTTTGTTTATTTGTTTTGGTGGTTTGGCTTGGTTTTGTCACACTCACATAGACTATTCTACCTGTAAACCATTAGTAATATTGCTATTACTAGGTGTCTGTGCCTAGGTACTGGCAATGGAGGGCTGAAGGGTCAGCCTCTGTGAGGAGATACCTGCGCTGCCCCATGCTTTACACAGCTAGTTCCAGACTGCGGATCATGGCAGAGCCCAGCAGCCACAGTGGCTGTGCTTCTGGGAAAACATATTTGTAACAAGCAGAAAGCACTGCACAAAAGTGTAATGAGGAAAGAATAGAACAAAATGTTTAAAATAAAAAGAAAAATATAAACAGTCATGTGAACTCAATGAAGGAGAAGAGAGTCTGCTGCAAGTTGTGTCAAGTCATATGGATCCCAGAGAGGTGATTAGAGACTGTTGACATGGTTTCTCTAAGGACACAATGTGCCTGGGTAATAGGGTGGCCTCATACAATGGAGTGACTATACTGGACAAGGTGCTTAGATACATGGTCTAACAGTTGTGTGTGGGGAGATTCTAGATCCTGGTTGAGACTTGATGATCATATTGTCTTTCCCAGCCAGGCAATTCTGTAATTTTATGATGGAAAAGAAATTGACTGGGGGGGGGGGCACATAGAAAGGGTTGCAGTCAACAACTCTAGACCCAAATGAAGACCAGGATTATGTGGTGTCACTCAGAGGTCTGTACAGAGACTGGGACTGCTCAATATCTTTATTAATAGCATAGTGAGATTGAGTGCACTCTCAGCAAGTTTGTAGATGACAACAACCTTGACAGGGTCAAGAAGTAGATCAATGTGAACCTCAGGAAGGGAGTGAGACACTGGAATAAGATCTCCAGAGAAGTTGTGGATGCACTATTCCTGGAAGCATTCAAGGTCGGACTGTAGGGACTTTGAACAACCTGATCTAGTGAGAGATGTCCCTGCCCACAGTAGGGGTGTTGGAACTAGATGATCTTTAAAGGTCCTGTCCACCTCAAACCTTTCCCCTGCAGCTGTTGAAAAGACTCATGTTCACACGCAGAAATAGTATGAGGAGGAAAGGGAAAGTACATCAGAAACTCCCCATATTGATTGACCACAACTCCCCATTCTCCATCTCTTTTGGACTGGTTGAGACAGGGAGCTAGAGGATTCAGGAATAAATAAGTTAGGAAGAAGAAGGGTAGGAGTTGGGGAAAACAATTTAGACATTTAGGACAGTTTGGAGGTTTTTGTCTTTGTTTCTCACAGTTCTACTTTTCAATTTGCAATAAATTATTTCTATCCCCCCGCCCCCTGCCCACACCATATTGGTTGCAGGTGATCTCCCTGTCTCTATCACTTTATTCCCTGCTCTGTTGAAGAGGGGGAGTGAGAGAATGGCTGGGTGGGAATATGGCAGGCAGCCAAGGTCAACCAACCACAGTACTGCATTTGGGAAATGACAAGCAATATGTAGAATTTTAAAATGATTCCTGTATCAGCCTCAGTAGCTCATGCAGCAAGACGCCTGCATTGTCACGATTAAGAGTGTGCCAACACTCCTTTTGTAAAACCTCTACATTCAGGGGATTAGAATAACATGGCATTAAATATTCTTTCTGAGTGAAACTAAGCATACAGTACTTGGGCTAATGGCAATGCTGATGTTGTGTGAGGCTCTTGTAGTGTGACTACTAATATTAATTTCTCAAGCATTCAGTTCTAACGATCTGAGTGCTAGACCTGCAAAATGACATGGGTACTGTAACACTGAGCTTTGCAATGCATTGCTCCCAGAGGGGAATCCATCCGTCAGAGCAACGTGCCTGTGCTCCATGTACAATGCACTGGAAATTTAAAACATTCTTAAGAAGGATCCCAGCTGGCAGCTTGCTGAGTAGAAAACTGCCAAGTTAATCACTACAGAAAGAGTAACTTCTTTCTTTCAAGGTACGGAGAAGGTGGTATTTTTTGTTAAATACATGTGGTGTAAGTAATGCTATTAAAGATGTCATTTCTTTATCTGGATTTTTATGACAAATTACTTTTAATGTGGCAATGAAATAGAAAGGTGGGGTTTTTTTCTAACTTTTCCCCCCTTTTTATTTTCTTTTTAATTAAGCACAGGTTTGGCCTGCAGAGAATTTTTGTTGTAGACAGTCTCAGAAGGAATAGCCCGATAAAACATTTTATATTCTTTTTTGTAGTAAAGTTTGCTTTGGAAGTTGTGTTCTGTCCTTAAATTGTTTTCCATTCAAATACACAACATGAAGTGTTGATAAGGGGTTTTTTTACAACTTTTTTGTTTGTGATTTTTACAAAGATGTTCTTTCCTGATCCTTGAAGCGGTATGTAGAGTTCTCCAAAACATTTAAACTCACTTCAAGTGAAAACAAGAAAAAGCAAGTTTGATTAAGATGTTCATAAGAGTGTTGATACATGGTGAAGGTATATTAAAGAAGGTAATTAAAGTGTTTTATTAAACTTGTTCTCTGTTTGATGCCTTTCAGCTTGTCAGGAGAAATATTGGTACAGGTGTTTTCATTTTAAGAATAAAACAAAATGATGAGGGATTAGAGAACAAATCCTTCCGGGAATGTGTCTTTTAGTTACTGTATTGATGTTACTGCTGCCTGCTGTGTGATTCAGCAGATATAAATTTTCTGTCTCCATCTTTTACAGCAATTTATGAAATTAATCACTGCAACAGAGATTCTTAAATATATAATACCTTCCTTTCTGTCTTTTTAGAATAATGTAGAGATACAAAAATTCCTGTTGAATATTCCCAAAAAGAAATATGTAGTAAGTATTTCAATCACTGTAATATCTGAAATAATCCTTCACACATAAGTGTTAGGGAATAAAAAGAATGGTAAGTAAATTTTATGCTACATTTAACCCAGAGAAGAGGAGGCTCAGGGGAGACCTTATTGCTGTCTACAACTACCTGAAGGGTGGCTGTAACTGGGAGGGAGTTGGTCTCTTCTCCTAGGCAACCAGCACCAGAACAAGAGGATACAGTCTCAATCTGCATCAGGGGAAGTTTAGGCTTGAGGTGAGGAGAAAGTTCTTCACTGAGAGAGTTGTTAGCCATTGAATAGGGCTGCCCAGGGTGGTAGTGGAGTCGCCGTCCCTGGAGGTGTTCAAGAGGGATTGGACGTGGCACTTGGTGCCATGGTCTAGTGGGCATGAAGTCTTGGCGACAGGTTGGACTTGATCTATTAGATCTTTACCAACCTTGTTAATTCTATGATTCTGTATCTCCTAATGTACAAAAATCAACAACATTACTAAATGTACCTTAACATACAATGTTGCCAGATGTCCATTCTCACATTATTCCCTGATTAAATAGATCTAATGAATGGGTTACAAAATGTACTTCCTAGGAAATTATTTTGGATGACATTCACTAATTTTTCAGTTTCAATTGATTTTTTTTTTTAATACACTACCAGTAAAGTAGGCACACAAATACAGACACAGGAATATCACAGAATCACAGAATCAATAATGGTTGGAAAAGACCTAAAGATCATCAAGTCCAACCTGTCAATATGATGCATAGACCATGCAAAGCTCTTATTCAATGAGGTTTGAATCTCACAGTGCGTCAGTTGAATCTCAGCGTCCACTAGCTGTACAAAGTCATGAGAAGCCATGAACATGGGTTCTACTACAGCTCTCAATGAAACATGAAGTTCCCTTTCTATTGCTGACAATAAAAGAAAAAAAAAAAAAAGCCTAACTCCTTGTGTGAAAGCAATAGGCTGCCACAAACAAATTCTATTTCTCAGTTTGTGGTCAAGCAAGTACCACACAATTATTTGGATCTTACACTGTTTATTGAAACTGTCGTTTTCTTTTTATGTTCATCACATTTGTTGTATAAAGACTCCTTTCCAGCCTCTGCAAAAGTGTTACTAAGCAAAATTTGGCTCTTGGCATGCTTATACTCTGAATGTCGGTCATATGGTGTGTTTCTTAAAAGGTAGCTTTGAAATTAATTAATGTGGACTTAATAATTAAAACAGCAGTATCGGCACTCAGCAATTTCTGCGACATTAGTCGGTTTGCAGCGTTTATTTAGTTTATCTGAATTAATTAATTTTACTTTCAGCACACTCATTTATTTTCAAGGTAACTGCTGTTTTGAACTATTTAACCATCCTAGTGTAAAGAATTCAGTATGGTATTAGGGAATTATACTGTGCCTCTCTTTTTTCTCAACATCCTCTAAGTGTGCGTGGTGGCTGTAATGGGGAAAATGTGACTGTTTTCCTAATAGCATGATATTTCCTAGGGTGCATTTCTGTGGTTATGAGCAGTACAGTACATCTTGTATGGCAGAGGCTGTTAAAACTGGCACATTAAAGGGTCTACTTGTTTTATTTAGCAAAAAATCAACCCTGATAATCTCTGTATAACTCCTGCTTTCCAATGCAAGGTCTGGAATTGCATCAGATCATCACTTATTGTAACTGAGAGGAATGCAAGCAGAATGAGATCTTGGCCATCCTTCAGATCTTTGTATTGTAGGACAGCCAGTGCCATGTAACACTGAGCAAAATTCAAGACAACCCTTGGATTATTTCCAGCCAAACACACTCCTACAGGTCTCCCGCCATTACAAAGGTTACAAAAATAACCAATAATCTCAGAAAGAGAAGAATTCTAAATTTCTGTTGCCATGCAAAGCAATAAATGGATGTATCAGGGTTAGTGTCATGGTAAAATATGTAATCTTTAACGGCCCTTAATGGCAGGTATCCTAAAATCTGTGTGCAGTGAGTGTTCATTGAAATCTCTATGAACCTTCCAGAAAAGTCTGTAACAGAAAACTTCCATACTAACTCACTTAAAAAAAACATCCCATTAACAAATAATTTCTGGTTGATCCCATGGAATAAGAGAAATTGAAATGAAAAAAATGAATATGAAATTGAAATCTCTGGAAAAAAAAGAGGCAGAGAATAGAAATAAGGATGACCTACAGAAACAGCTAATATGAAAAGACACAATGTTTATTGAGGATCTGGAAAGATAATGGACTTCTGAAATCATTTTAGACATCTATTACATTTGCAAATTACTTTCAGAATTCTTAACATAATGAGGTATCCTTCAAAGTAGCTGTGAAAAAAATGATCACAATATTATTAATGACCAGCATTATAGAATAGAATAGAATAGAATAGAATAGAATAGAATAGAATAGAATAGAATAGAATAGAATAGAATAGAATAGAATAAACTAGGTTGGAAGAGACCTTTGAGATCATCGTGTCCAACCCATCATCCAACACTATCTAATCAACTAAACCATGGCACCAAGCACCCTATCAAGTCTCTCCTAAAAACCTCTAGTGATGGCGACTCCACCACCTCCGTGGGCAGCCCACTCCAATATAATATCTTCATTTGTTTATTACACTAATATGTCTGGCAAGTAAATAATGTTCCTTTTTATTGCAATATTAAACCAAAATGAAAACAAACAACATTTTAACAATCTCAAAACTCAGATATTTCACATATAATGCCCCAAATACACTTTAAACTGGGGAAAAAGATTTAAAAAAAATCCTTATACACAATTATTGACATTTTGAAGTGAAACTAGATTTCCTTACCAAAAAAACGTTCTAAGCATTTTATTATAAGGAATGTTAAATATTGCTCTCTACAACTACCTTAAAGGAGGTTGTAGACAGGCAGAGGTTGGTCTCCTCTCCAGGCAACCAGCACCATAACAAGAGAACACAGTCTCAAGCTGCGCCAGGGGAGGTTTAGGCTGGAGGTTAGGAGGAAGTTCTACACAGAGAGAGTGATTGCCCATTGGAATGGGCTGCCTGAAGAGGTGGTGGAGTCACCATCATTGGAGGTGTTCAGGATGAGACTTGATAGAGTGCTTGGTTGCATGGTTTAGTTGATTAGGTGGTGTTGGCTGATAGGTTGGACGCAATGATCTTGAAGGTCTCTTCCAACCTGGTCTATTCTATTCTATTCTATTCTATTCTATTCTAAATATACGCCTTTAATTTTTTTTTAATAAACTATATGAAAATAAGCAGTAGGAAGGTCTCTTCCAACCTGGTGTATTGTATTGTATTGTATTGTATTGTATTGTATTGTATTGTATTGTATTGTATTGTATTGTATCCTTGATGAAGCAAAGAAGGATTTCCATCTGAAACTGATCAGTTTTAATCTGCTGCACTACAGAGGGAAAGCAGTCTAAAAGACAACAGTAAATTATTGTGTTTCTGCCTTGGTTCAAACCTGTATTATCAGTGTTATTGAATAATACAGATAAATAGCAGAAGATCACTCACATGTCCAATTAAGTATTACCTGATAGGAACCATACTTGTGAGCCAGGATCATTTTTAGTAGATGAGAAGCTGACAGTTTTAAGAAACTCTAAAAGATGAATGTCATGGATGAATGTCATTGTTCTTATGTGTCTCTTGTAAATGAAGAACCCTTCATAGAAGGTTATAACAGACAACAACCATGAGTATGTCCTCATGTTAATCTTAATTCAACTTTATCCCACATCAATTGCTTTTGTAAAACTAGGATCTATGAAAACCACTGAATTCTTAGCTTCCCTTTGTTCTATTAAACTCCAGAAGGGTCCATGTTGGGAGATACTGGTATTTTGGTACTTTGGTATAGAAATTATTTCAACTTAAATTAGCTATTATGCTCATATAAAATTACCCTTAGTGGAGGTCATGATCTGAAATAGGGCACACTGAATTCTGTGTTTCCAAGATGAAATTCAGTAGTGCAGTTATTATTTCCACATTTCAGACCTTGAAATGATCCCAAACATTCTCTTGCATTTAGCTGTTCTACACAAAAATACACAGCTCTGGCAATTCAGTAACGGTAATATACTGTTCTGGGGTTTGGCTCATTTTACCCCTGAGAACAAAGCTTTCAACAGAGATTACATCAGTAGAGTGTTAAGGCCGGCCGGAAAACAGTTTCAAGTCAGTAGTCCAAGTTACTCACCAATCCCATCTATATGTATTACACAGGAAAGCTGCTCAGAGACAGTCATGACCACAGAATTCCCTGGAAAAAGGCATGTACCTGTTAGGGTGAGACACAGTGCATCCATCCTATTTCAAATTGCAGAAAGTAACACAGTGAGGATCTGTACTAGAATAATACCACAGGCTTGAGCTTCATGTATTCTCTGAGGGGCACTTAGCTGTGGG
The DNA here is from genome assembly GCA_015227895.2 of Colaptes auratus. Classification (NCBI taxonomy): domain Eukaryota; kingdom Metazoa; phylum Chordata; class Aves; order Piciformes; family Picidae; genus Colaptes; species Colaptes auratus. The sequence goes on along the minus strand of CM026897.1, from coordinate 160,403 downwards.
TTTAGTACATAAAACCTAGCTAAGGGATGCATTTGAATTTGAGCCCACACCATAGCCTAAGTGCTACTCCAACACATTTTATGGCACATTTCTACCCATCCTGACAACTGATGTTTAATAGCTTCAGTACAATGTTATGAGAGGATGTTATGGTTGACAACACCACCAGCCAAATGTACTTCATTTGGTGTGTATGCTACATCAGAAAATGCAGAATGTCTCTTCAAGGTTCAACACTATTTACAGGGTCAGCTGTCTTAAACTTTCTTAAGAGCCACTAAAATGACACACAATTGTGCAGCAAGGTCTTTACATTCTTCTATCAGTAGTGCAGCACGGTTGAAAGTCTTGCCACTACTATCTTTGTATTTCTTCAAATTTCCTGCATGTAGGTATCACTAAGCTTCTGGATAGCACTGTTTAAATACTTGCACATTACAAATATTAAGTCATACATGCAAAGTAGACATAAGATTATTTTGCAGGTCAATTACTTTTTTCCCCATTACTGAAGATTAAGTGGGCATTTGATAAAAAGTTTTATATTAAACCTCTAAATAACACAATATTTGCCATGTTTTTTTTATGAAATTCTAAACCCACAATCTTTAGGGTGGGTTTAAATTAAGACAAGACAAAACAAAAAACAACAAAAAACCCTTTGTGCTATAAATGGTTGGAAAAGAGAAATTTTTAATGTAATGCTTTCAGAACTTCAACTATAGCAACTCTGTGACATTGTTATGTAAGAATTTAAAAAATGCTCCTTTCTCTCTACTGTGAAACATGGAAATTCCCAGAGAGGAGTTTCAACTAGATCACTATCATGCATTAGAGAATATTCATCGATGATGTGAGAATTGTTATTCACAGACTCTTTCAGCAGATCTTCTCATCTCTCCAGAATTTTAAAGTCCTCATTTATGCCAGGGGTCATTGAAGCAGAACTACATTTCTTAGAGAAGAGGTGATATATATAAATTGCTTTAATATATTCCACTGAAGATGAATACAACTTTTACAGTCTCATCTTGTTTCACATTAAGGTGTTTCTGTAGATTATGAAGGCTAAATCATTGCTCTGAAGTCTTGATAAATGGACATGGCTTACAGTATCTGCACCAAGAGGTCTTACTAAATTTTCAAGAAAGAACATAAGCAAACTGGTAAAGCAATTTTTACAGTTTCACCTCTAAATGTTATATTTGTGTATAGCAATAGACTCTAGAATTCATATCGAGCCACAGGAATTTCTTGTGCTAGGCAATATATAAATAATAAAAGATGAGAGAGTATGAAAATAGTTTTCTCACCATCTCCACAGGTACAAGCAGAAGAAATATCAGAGGACCAAATATAATCCTGATTGGCTACTTAAAAAAGATTAGTTTTCATCATCTGAGATTAAATAATTCTTTGCACATGTCTTTTACACTATTGTTGCTGAAATCACTACAAGTGAAATCATGGAAAGGGACCAGATCAAGCTGTTTCATTTAACTTAAACCAGAAGTATTCATATGGTCACTGTGTTTCAGACAAAGCTGTAGCTGAAAACACAGAAGGGGAAAATAAAAAATAAAAATAAAAAAATAAAAGGAGCTTGGGTGTTAGAAGTGAGTGATCCTCCTACAGCTGTCAGAGTGGCTACAGGGTATATATCCCTCCTCCCTAAACAGAAGTCTCTGCTCCCCAGACTTCAATTTCTTGCTCAGTGATGTTAGAGAACTATACCAATGGCACAGACAGAAAGAGCTTGGTCTATGATAAATCAGGCATACCAATATTTTCTCCTATTTTTCTCCTTAAAATTTATAGTTTCATAATCTTTTCCTAACTGGTTCACCTAACAAACATTTACTGTTCTACTTCTGAACATGATGATGTAGAAAAGCTTTACTCCAACTTACATACATTGCTATATTCCTATTTGTTTACCAGGCAGCCACGATTAACTCAGGAATACTTTTGTTCCTGAAAGTATTTATTAATCCACTACTGCTGGATACCCAAAGGACAGCATTCATAGAAGCAAGAACATATTTTTCTTTTACCTTTCTTTCCCACTTCTCACTTGACAGGTCTGCTAAATTGCTTTTGATTAACTTACATGGAATTACAAGTATATTCTCTTCAGCAGGTATTGATCTATTTCATAACTCTACATCTACTGAAACTGTTCTATTTAATGTATCTTCCTCCAGCAGAGAGAACTGGAACTGAAATTCTGTTTGATTGAATCTGTCAGGATTTCTTCCACCTTTTAGTTTAATCTTTTCTCAGCCCAATCACTATAATCCCATTTTCCAGAACCATCTATGGAGATTTGGCTTTGACTGGGACATATCATGTTTTAACAAACATTTTCCTCTTTTCTCTTTTAACCATTGATATGATGCACTGACAACTGGCAAACAGTGGTTTTAGATTTATAAATTTGCAGTTAGAAATTAGTTGTTGGTTATGAGGAACATCTGTCTATATTTGGCATAGCTGTAATTGGGATAATACTTACTAACCAAGGAAGACAGGGTAAATTACAACAGAGCAATTCTGAGACCATACTAGCTGTCAAACTGAGTTTATAAACCAGTTTTCAGTGTCATTGATCTTTATATGAAGCTTCCCACTCAGCAGAATCACAAGGGAATGCAAGTAACATAAGGAAAAATGATGTTTGTGTCCCCCTATATTTTTACTCCTTCATCTTTCTTCTTCACCATTGCTGTATTTGTAGAAGCATGCACAAAATAAGCAAGTTCACCTAGTATTAAGGACCAAAATTTAGCAATAAATTGGTTGGCAATACATTTGTATTAGACACCAATTCTAATTCATGTATGCCTTGCTGATACCTCACTTTCAGTTTCTTTCTGTCAGAGAACTATGCATCAGTATAGATTCCTTTAAAGTTGAACTAGAAACTAAAGCAATAAATTGGAAATATATTTAATATATTTATCTAGTTATCCATTAAATAGCATATTGGTACATTTCCAATTTTTCACAAGTGTCTGCTTATTTAATTTTATGAAACACTTCTGTTTTTTCATTTAGATTAGGAAAATGTGCCAACATCAACCACTGTGCCCATAAACAAGCAGTAGCAATGACACAATGACTTTTCAATTAAGTATGATCATTTTCTCTAATGAGGTGATTGATGCCACCAGGTACAAAGAAAAGAGTGGGGAGTAAGTAAAGTCGTGCAGGTACACGAGGAAGAAATTAAGCACTCATTACATCAGCAAAGAAATTATGCCAAAAGAAATTATAAACATGACAAAATATCTGAGCCAGAAATACATATCACTGTTACCTTTGCAGTATGTCTGTATCTAAACAAGGATCATTTAGAATCTTACATTGATAGGCCAGTCTGAGATTACCTAAAATTCTCTCATGTAGATACACAATAATTATGCCCTATATGTCTGATCCCACAGACAACTGTTCATCTTGACACTGGTCAATCTGATTAGCTAATTTTAGCACTCAGAGCATAGACAAGACTAAAACAAGGACCATGAAAAAAGGATTGTGTATATAAAGTGTTTATGGTGAATTGTCTTACAGTAACACAAGAGTATTGGAAAATAGCAGAGATAAAGTAGAGAGGATGGCAGGTTCAAAAGGCATTTCAGGCATAGCCACTTGACTCTCACTTTAGCCAGCTTCTTACAACTCAGTACAACTTAAAGTACAGATACTACCTGGTTTGTTTGTTGATTTTTGGGTTTGTTTTACATTCGTCAGTCATTCGTCATTGGAATGGGCTGCCAGGGAGGTGGTGGAGTCGCCGTCCATGAGGTGTTCAAGGGGGGATTGGACATGGCACTTGGATCATGGTCTAGTTGTGAGGTCTGTTGGGACAGGTGGACTTGATGATACTTGGGGTCTCTTCCAACCTTGGTTATACTGTGTGATACTGTGTGTGATTCATAAACATTTGAGGTGCATAAGAGTGAATAGATGGAGATGAGGTTTCATTTCTATAGCTAAACAAATTAAGACAAATATATGAACAGCACTGTATCTTGCATACAAAGGCTGCCATTTCTTGCC
>CM026897.1:83786-155838 GCA_015227895.2 Colaptes auratus | reverse complement strand
TGCAGAATCCGCACTTGGATGTGTTAAATCTCATGCCGTTGGATTCTGCCCATCTGTCCAGCCTGTCGAGGTCCCTCTGCAAAGCCTCTCTACCCTCCAGCAGATCAGCTCCTGCCCCAGCTTGGTGTCATCCGCAAATTTACTGATGATGGACTCAATGCCCTCATCCAGATCATCAATAAAGATGTTGAAGAGCATGGGCCCAGCACTGATCCTTGGGGAAAAGTAGACAACCTCTGACCATCTGGCCCTGATCTACCAGAAATATAATCAGCTGGGTCATGTTTTAAAATTACCTAAGGTACATATGGCTACAAAGAACTTATCATCACTATAATTTCACCAAGCATTACTGTGATATGACTTTAGCCAAATGTTACAGATGTTAAGTCTGTCAGAGATGGCACACCAGGCTACAAGAGCCTCCAGTTTGACCTGGCATGATCATCTTTATCACTGTTGAACCAGATGTCTGCTTTTTTTATTTAGGGCTTCTGATACAGGCCCATTTACCCACCAGCTGTGCCTCAACCTTCTGTCAGAAGTTACTGCTCTCAGAACATGTACACACATGTATGTTTCCCTCACACAGTATCAGGTACTGATTCATTAACTGCCTAAACCACCAGATTCTGCATATCAGTGACTGAACCCTACATACCTGCTGCTATTGCAGCGGCCACGTCTGCTACAAAGGCAGAAACAAAGTCTGAGGTCACAGGGAAATCTTCAAACTTCCACATTTGTACACTGGGTGAGCATATGTCACTGTTACCTAAATCTGTGCCTCAGAGATTATCATGGTACCTGTAGCAGTCAGGTCTTATAGCAAAAAAATCACTTTGGGTCAACAGGTGAGTTCAGTAAGACTGTATGTTGTACCAGTTTTCCAAAAAGAAAACAAAAAATTAACCAGTAAAACATTTACTTTTTGCATAATGGCATCTTGTTTATTGTGTTTTTTTTTCCTAGCATAAATAAGTTCCTGTCACAAATTTTCCCCTCCTTCCGATCTTGGAAAACTTTTAAATAATGACAATGACTTTCAGCCAAACAAAAATAGTTTTCACATCATCTTCTTTCTCGTAGAATTACACTGCTATCAAAACACTGGTGTTCTACAGTATCTATTACTGGGGAGAGTGAATGAACATCAGGAGCTGTGAATAAAGCACTAGCTCCAGTACCAATACCAGGGTTACCAGATTCATCTACAAAAATGAGACTCAGCTTGACAGGGTGCCGGGTCATCTCATTTAAACTGCACTATCACCTAGAAGGTTGGACCAGATGATCCTCCGGGTCCTTCCAACCTGGCATTGTGATCCAGTGAGAAACAGTCTTCCCCACACTTGGATACCTCAAGCAGAATATAGCTACAACTAATGCCTCTTCTAAAATGTCAGACTTATTACCCCCTAGTCAGAGGCTGCTGTCACAGTCAGATTTGGATTTTATGTGGAGTGTGCAGTTAGTCAGCAAAGTTCAGACTTATCATTTATCCCAGCCTGCTCTGAGGACTGCAGCGCCAAAGTCCACACCACAACTAGTGAATATGAAATTACTTACATGGGCTGCGTGCAAAAAAAAAAGTTAAACGGAGCCAGAAATACACTGCTCTTATATCGGTCTTCCCAATAAAATGGTTTAAATAATAACCTTTACTTAACAATAATAAAAAAGTTCTTTCTCTTGTCTCATACATATATTAGGCACGTAGGTCTTTACCAATGTATGTAGATAGATATACACACAGAGAACTGGGGAAGTCAGTCCCGGGAGAGGACCGCTCCTCCGCCCCGGAACCACCCCTCGCCACTGGCCGCACCAGGTAGCGAAGCCCGCGAAGCAAATGCCCTCGAGCGCTGCCGCGACAGGGGCAACGGCCCCTCCGACGTCGGTACCACCGGGCGCGGCTCCTCGCCCGCAGAAACGTAAGCAGGAGACGCAGTAAAGTCCGAGTTTAAAAGCCCAGCTGAGGCCAGGCCGCATGTGCAAAAAAGGGGGAAAGAGGCCAGCGGCTGCCTCAGCGGAGGCGGCACCACCGCGCCCAGGCCGGGCAGCGTGAGCCGCTCTGAACCTCCCTCCGCGGTGCCCGCAGAGGTCATAGCGCCACCCCGCTAGGCTACTCACGGCGGCGGCGCCCCCCGCCCCAGCAGCGCGGCCCCGTCCCGTCCCCTGGCAGAGGGGCCGGGCCACTCTCCGCGGGGGAGACGCCGACACACCCCTCGCCGCCGCCCTCCCGTAGCTCCGTTCTCCTCGCTGAATGCGGGCCCGTACTCACAAAGCCCGTTGGAGCCGGTGCTGGTGAACATGGCGGCGGCCCAGCCCGGCCCGGCCCGGCTCAGCCTAGCCGCGGCGGGCGCCGCTGGCGGATCCCCCAGAGGCCGGGCAGACCCCCAGGAACCGCGGCGGACTGAGGACTGCTAAGGCGGCCGCGATGGGCCAAACACCGCCGTCTGCCGAGCAGCCGGCGCCCCCTGCCGGGCCTGCCAAGTGACAGGGGTGGGCGGCCGGCTAGGGCCCCGCTTCTTCCCGCGTCCGGCGCTGCTCGCCCGGCGTTCTCGCTGCCAGCTGGCTCCGGCGCTACAGTGCGAAACCTACAGGAGTGCCTATACACGGGATGCCTTCTCTTTAATTAACCGGCAGTGAGACTGGGGAGGCAGCTCCCAGCGGCTGGTCTTGTCAGAAGGCGCTCGCAGTTCCTGAGACACAGGGAAAAGCACTTCAAAGCTCGAAAAAACACTAAGTCTGTGTACGGTACGCATGATTAGTTCTGGCTTTATAAGTATGAATTAAATTTGGAATTTGTAGGTGCCCTGTGACACCCTAGGCTCACCCTAATTTTGGCAGTGCACAAGGCAAGTGCCTACTTGGGACCTGTGAGTAAGCTCTCATTACAGCTAATTGGACATAGCCAATACGGTCTGTGGTGTCTAGAGAGCTTTTTAGATGGTCACGTGAAAGTGTCTACTTCAGGATTAAATTAATTGCTCCCTAGGCTGCACTGACTGACTTGAACTGACCCCCATTGGCTGCAATGGTACATCAGATCCCTGGCTGTCTACCAGCACGGCAGACCCCTAATGCAAGGTGAGCCAAATACCCAATTTCATTCAGATGTGGTACAATAAGGCTGAAATTATTCAGGCACCTAATTTCAATTGTATTTTTAAGTCCACATAGAAATCAGAGTTTATAGAAATAAGTCATGCTAGGCTTTTAAAAGGTGATAATGATGCTCCACTCTGTGTCAGAGATGTGAATGTCAGAAGAAACAGGACAAAGTTTGTGCACTGTGTTTGTGTGCTCAACAGAACTCAGGCCTGCCATGTCACGTTTAGCTTACTGCAGTATGAGACCGAAAACAAATGTCACTCTGGAACTGGACAATGTGACTTGTCAGGTAGGTAACAATTTTCAACAGGCAACCATAATAAAAACTTTTAGGCAAGTAATAAATTTCTTGTATTCCATAAACGTTTCCCACATAACACCAAATAATAATATGCCTTTTAGTAACTACATTTAAATGCAACCATTAATAGCTCTTGTAAATGTGAAGAAAATCTCTTCGCGCTGCCAGGGCGACATAAAAAGACCTACAAAGACTTAAAGTTCAGCATATCAGTATGTAATTTTAAAATGTCCTCCTCTCAGCACTAATTTCATATTTCTGTGGCTCGCTTGTCCTTCTTCAGGAAGGCATGAATAGGATTCACAGTCAGCTCACAGAGTAGGAGGTATGTTAAACTAGCCAGAAGGAGAAACCAAAATGATGGTGCATTGAAAATCCTGACTCCCTCTGGATGAAATTCTTTCCTCAGCAAAGAAATTGATTCACAGCACAAAACCTATCACCTTTTTTGTGTCTTTGGCTACCGACAGCTGGATTACTCTTTGCTGTTAAAGTACAGCTGGAAGAAGCAATTTCCTGCAGAAATTCTTATTTCCTTCAAATGCAAATGTATCTGGCTGCTGTATGTTACATATGCAAACTCTGCCTAGCCAGTGTGCTGCCAAAAGTGCATAACCCTCTATGTCACTGGCAATCCTCACGTCTAAGGAAAGGGAAGGTAAATAATGAGCTGCAAAGCTTGTAATAGTTCCAGTGTGAAACCTCATTTGGAAATGCTTGGGGGCCTCCTGAAACAGTAGGGATCTAATGAGGTACTCATTGATTAATTAATCACAGTTTTGGACTTTCTTGACTAAACTCCACTTAAAGTAATTAAGCCTTTTTGTGAATCTGCCTTTCATAAATAAAACCTGAAAACTTTTCCATCATTGCCTGTGTAATAGGTTTAGGATTGCTGTTATAATGCTGAAGATAAGGCTTCCTTTTCTTTCTTTTCACAGTGACTCAGAATGGAGTGACAGAACAATTTTAATTGAGAGGTTTACAGTCTTGCTAGCCAAGAACTATTATTCTTTTGTTTTGTAAGCTCAGTTTTGAAGATTTCCCTAAATTGATGTCCTACAATGTAATCATATTAGAGGGATTCTTCTCTGCAGTGCTGAGCACTAGAATTGGATTGAATTCAGAATCCCTAAATGTATTAGAGACTTGTGTGTATATTTGGCTGAATAAGGATGCACTGGGCAAATATTTAAGAGCCATTTCCAAAGCAGTTATCACTATTAGGTACAGCAGAACTGAATGAGTTGCAGTGGTTGGCAAGCTTCTCCCAGCTTTATACTGAAAACTTGCAGATTTGTCAGTACTACTGAGATACAAGGAGCTGACTCTGAATTTATTTGCAACTATCTTATTTAAGTCTAAAAATATATTATAGCATCTATGAAACATCTCATGGTATTTATTGTTTTTAAAAAGATTTAATTTATTAAGCCAGTTTTACTGGATTCCACCAGGTGAGATATACTATTTGTTTTTGAGAACTACATAAACCATGCTAGTAATTACAGTTCTGCTTTCTGATAGAATGATAAAGGGTTTGCTCCCAGATACAGTGCCAAGAAGAGAGAGTTTTATCCCAAAAACATCAGTGTCAACTGGTAGCCTCTCACTGGAATTACACAGATGATTTGCATTATTTAAATAGGCAGTGTTGTCCACTTCGGAGTTAAATGAAATCATCAGTCCTCATGCTTGCCTTGGAACATATCCCAGAATAGGAAAGCTAACACTTACCTACTAATCTACTCAGAACAAGCTTAGAAGGCTTTGACACTGCTCAAATGTCAGCTTAAATATCTCCATTTGTTTATTACATCTACTTAGTGGGGTCAGTTTGGTATATTCAAAATAAAGTTATTTTGGTATCCTGTTCAGAAGAAATCTCAGGAGACTGGAATTTGTATTTCTATTTTCTAACATAATTACGTTGCTTTCTTCACTGAACTTGTGATGGTTTTGAACCAACTCTTAATTACTAATTAATCTCTAATAGATGGTCCCTTGCCATATAGAATGAAGGGTAGTGGCAGAGTGAAACAGAGTGGAAATGTAACACCTCGCTTAGGGATTTTCTGCCTAACTCCATGCAGGTTAATGATTCTGCAGGTTAATGGTGGGTCATCCATGTCTCTGACGTCTGGGGTTTCCAGGACATTCTGAGTAGCACCTACAGTTATGTCAATTACATTTAATATTAGCAGATACCTGAAAAGAGATTGATGTTAAAAATAGATTTCAGTAGCTTCTACCTATGGTTCTAGCCCTTGCCTTCTGTAGAGAAGCTGTGCACCATACATACCATACTGAGGAGACTTCTGTGGCAGCATAGCTTGCTAATAGCAACTTGCATGGGAATGGGAGGGTGGGAAGAAGGGAGAGTTTTAACTGGGCTGAAATCAGACTGGTTAATCCTGTGCTTTTCCAAAATTAGAGAATTTCTCTCACTCTCTCAGAAATGAGTAACGCTTTGTCCTGCAGCAGACCCCCTGTCCTCTTAAAGAGTAGTGGGTTTGGCTTTACACAGATGTTTGATTTTTTTTTTTTTAACTATATGCAGAAGATACAAACCACTTTCTAGGTTAGTTCTTTACATGTAGAGTAGCAATGAAGTCACTAAAGGAGGGACTTAGAGGTGTGTCTTAATTGCGTTCTAAAGAAGTGAGCAAAGGCAGGAAACCTGATGGAAAAAATGACAAGAATATTGTGTTTTATCCATGGTTTTTTTTCTCTCGAATTATTTTACATTAGGCTCTTACAGATAATTGTAAAAGTGCTCAAATTTTCTCCATCTGTTATTCATAGATTCCTATAATGGTTTGGGTCGGAAGGGACCTTAAAGATCATCTAGTTCCCCCACACAAACCTGCCATGGGTAGGGACACGTTCCACTAGACCAGGTTACTCAGTGACTCATCCATTCTGGCCTTGAATGTCTCCTGGGCAACCTGCTCACCACCCTGATTGTAAAGAATTTATTCCTAATATCTAGTCTAAATCTACCCTCCTTCAGCTTCAGTCCATTGCCTCTCATTCTATCACTGCAAGCACTTGTAAAAAAACAAACTTCTGGACAAGCTGTCAGCCCATGGCTTGGACAGCAGCACTCTGCATTGGGTTAGGAAGTGGCTGGAGGGCCGGGCCCAGAGAGTGGTGGTGAATGGTGCCACATACAGCTGGCAGCCAGTCACTAGTGGTGTCCCCAAGGATCAATGCTGGGCCCCATCCTGTTCAACATCTTTATTGATGATCTGGATGAGGGGATTGAGTCCATCATCAGTAAATTTGCAGATGGTAGCAAGCTGGGAGCAGGAGTTGATCTGCCGAGGGTAGGAGAGCTCTGCAGAGGGACCTTGACAGGCTGGACAGATGGGCAGAATCCAACGGCATGAGATTGAACACATCCAAGTGCCGGGTTCTGCACATTGGCCACAGCAACTCCATGCAGTGCTAGAGGCTGGGGTCAGAGTGGCTGGAGAGCAGCCAGGCAGAGAGGGATCTGGGGGTACTGGTGGATGGGAGGCTGAACATGAGCCTGCAGTGTGCCCAGGCAGCCAAGATGGCAAATAGCATCCTGGCCTGCATCAGGAACAGTGTGGCCAGCAGTAGCAGGAGGTCATTCTGACCCTGGTCAGGCCTCACCTTGAGTCCTGTGTCCAGTTCTGGGCCCCTCAGTTTAGGAAGGATGTTGACTTGCTGGAACATGTCCAGAGAAGGGCACCAAAGTTGGTGAGGGATTTGGAAAACAAGCCCTATGAGGAGAGGCTGAGGGAGCTGGGGTTGCTTAGCCTGGAGGAGACTGAGGGGTGACCTTATTGCTCTCTACAACTACCTGAAGGGAGGTTGTAGACAGGCAGAGGTTGGTCTCTTCTCCCTGGCAACCAGCACCAGAACAAGAGGACACAGTCTCAGGCTGTGCCAGGGGAGGTTTAGGCTGGATGTTAGGAAGAAGTTCTACACAGAGAGAATGATTTGCCAATGGAATGGTCTGCCCGTGGAGGTGGTGGAGTCACCATCACTGGAGGTGTTCAGGAGGAGACTTGATGGGGTGCTTGGCTGCATGGTTTAGTTGTTTAGGTGGGTTGGATTAGTTGATAGGTTGGACGCGATGATCTTGAAGGTCTCTTCCAACCTGGTTTATTCTACTGCTATTCTATTCTATTCTATTCATTCTATTCTATTCTATTCTATTCTATTCTATTCTATTCTATTCTATTCTATCTCTGTGTTCAGGGCAACAACAAGAGCTTGATCAGCAGTTTTGTCTCTAAATACTTGTAAAACAATATATAAACAAACATATCAATAAAGTTGTTGTTTTTAAATTCTCTGTAACAGGAGCCAGGCTCTTTATTACAACTAAGGCTGACATCCTGTGAAAAACAAGAGCGTATGGTAGCATACCAGGACTTAGATTGTAATGCAAACGTATTAGGAAAACAAGTTTAAGATAGGCAAATTGATTCTGATGTTTCTTAATTGTTGATTTTTATCTTTGTGTTTACGTTTGATGTACTATGTTCACATTCCATTTGACTTAGGAGAGACCTCATTCTTATGAGAATTAAAAATAGACTGGGTGAGCTGTCCAACTGAGCATTAAAAAGTGATTAAAAACTGGTTGGACAGCCAGTCCCAAAGAGTCGTTGTGAATGGAATCAAATCCAGTTGGTGGCTGGTCGCACGTGGTGGGCCCCAGGGCTCAGTACTTGGGCCAGTTCTGTTTAATATCTTTATTAATGATTGGGATGAGGGGACCGAGGGCACTGTCAGCAAGTTTGCAGATGACATAAAATTGAGCAGGAGTGTTGATCTGCTTGAGGGTAGGAAGGCTCTTCAGAGAGATCTGGACAGGTTAAATCAATGGGCTGAGGTCAGTGGAATGAAGTTTAACAAGACCAAGTGCCAGGCCCTGCACTTTAGTCACAACAACCCTAAACAATGCTACAGGCTTGGGGAAGAGTGGCTGGAAAGCAACATGGTGGAAAAGGATCTGGGGGTGACAGTGAATGGATAGTGGAACACAAGCCAGCAGTGTGCCCAGGTGGCCAAGAAGTGTGTCTAGCCGGAATAGGGAAGTGATCATGGCCCTGTACTCAGTCCTGCTGAGGCCACAACTTGTACTGTGTTCAGTTCTGGGTTTAAGAAAGATGTTGAGGTTGTGGAGCATGTTCAGAGAAGAGCAACAAGGCTGGTAACAGGTTTGGAGAGCATGCATACAAGGAGCAGCTAAGGGAGCTGGTGGTGTTCAGTCTGTAGAAGAGAAGGCTGAGGTGAGATCTTACTCTCTGCAACTACCTGAAAGGAGGTGGTAGTGAGGCTGGTGTTGGTCTCTTCTCTCAAGTAACTAGCAATAGGAGGAGAGGAAATTGTGCCAGGGAGGTTTAGATTTTGTATTAGGAAAACTTTCTTTACTGAGAGGGTGATGAGGTGTTGGAACAGGCTGCCCAGGAAGGTGGGTGCTCAAAAGACCCAATTAAGAAATCCATTAGGAGGTCAAAATATTATGTATAGCATTGTATGATACAGCATACTTTGCATATATGTACTTTTTTATGCACACTAGAGATCAAGCACTAGCCATCAGTTTCAGGCTGAATCTATGTGGTCTGGAGTATATGCCAGATTACCCAAGATAAGTCTCAGTGATAGCATAAGTCTTAAGCATTTAAGATGCAGAAACGGAGTTGCATTGTTCCATACATTTACAGCTGTGCTGGATTCATGTATTCTGAAAATTAGATTTTAGAATATAGGGTATTTGAGAGATTGGTTTTTTTTTCTCTGTGATACCTATCTATAGTTCTCAAGTATCCTTCTTCTCTTGCTTCATGTCTGTATTGTAGTCCCACCTGTATAGGAACAGTGTGGCCAGCAGGAGCAGGGAAGTTATTCTGCCCCTGTACACTGCACTGGTTAGGGCACACCTTGAGTCCTGTGTCCAGTTCTGGGCCCCTCAGTTTAGGAAGGATGTTGACTTGCTGGAATGTGTCCAGAGAAGGGCAACAAAGTTGGTGAGGGGTTGGAACACAAGCCCTTTGAGGACAGACTGAGGGAGCTGGGGTTGCTTAGCCTGGAGAAGAGAGACTGAGGGTGACCTTATTGCTCTCTACAGCTACCTGAAGGGAGGTTGTAGCCAGGCAGAGGTTGGTCTCTTCTCCCAGGCAACCAGTACCAGAACAAGAGGACACAGTCTCAAGCTGTGCCAGGGGAGGTTTAGGCTGGATGTTAGGAAGAAGTTTTACACAGGGAGAATGATTTGCCAATGGAATGGTCTGCCCGGGGAGGTGGTGGAATCATCATCATTGGAGGTGTTCAGGAGGAGACTTGATGGGGTGCTTGGTGCATGGTTCAGTTGACTACGTGCTGTTGTATTATAGGTCGGACACGATGATCTTGAAGGTCTCTTCCAACCTGGTCTATTCTATTCTATTCTATTCTATTCTATTCTATTCTATTCTATTCTATTCTATTCTATTCTCTCTGCACATAGTGCAAAGGTTGTTAAACACCCATATTTACACTCAGAGGCAATCTGTGGTTAAGGGAATACACAGCTACCCACATCACAATGTTATCAGGCCTGTAGCATAGCACTGCTAAGAGATTACAAAAAAAAAAGAAAGAAAGAAAGAAAAAAGATAAAGCTTTAAGCAATTCTTCTCCCCAAATGTCATTATCTTATTTGTACTTGACTTAAATTGAGCACGAAAGAATAGTCTCATCTTTTTTTTTCCCCTCTAACTGTAATTACCCATGCCAAGGGAGGATTATGTTCATATGCTTATATTGAAATACAGTGCTCTCTTGGAAGAACTTGCAAAAAGGTAAAGGATGTTCACCTCCAGGCAATGTGCTTGCATGATATTTGCAATAGAACTATGCACACCTCCGGGAAATAAGCAGTCCTGGTGTTTCTTTTCTCCTCTAAAAATGCTAATAATGGTAAAACTAGATGCTAAAATTCTGCATCATATGAAAGTGTAAAGTGTTGCCCAGCTGTGGCCTGTAAGTTGCCATTAGGAAACTAAAACACTTTTGATTATCAGAAAGAGGAACTATTATAAAGAAAAAACAGTGTATTGATAAATTACATTTAAATACAGCAGAGTTATTAAAACCACAGTGAGTGTGGTTTATTACAATTATTATTGCTTCTATGCTATACTTTCTCCAGTGTGGGCCTTTTTCCTTTGCTGCTACAGGTACTGATATGCTAGGCAGATTTCTAAAACTGAGGATGAGCTCTAGTCGCAAACTTCAATATAAAACTAATTCAGTACAAAAGACAGGGTTCTTACTGCTCCCTTAGCTCCCCTCTCTACACACAGGAAGTATTTCTTGTTTTTCTTGCTGAGCACAATTTAATATATTTCAATATTAAAAAAATATACTAAGTACTTTATAAATGGGGATCAGGGACACTGCAAAAGTCTATGTTCCTGGGCTGGCTGTAGCAGAAATCACCACCCATGGCAAAGAAATCCTTCCTAGTGTGAAGATAAGGTTCTCTACCTGTGCTTGTCTGCTATTTTGGGCTCTCCCTTACCCAGGAGGTGGGATGGTGCCATTTTCTGATCATCTGACTCAATAGAGGGGGTGTTTTCCCACTGATCTCTCAGAACAGACTTGACTGGGGTGTTAAACTGGCGAAATGAGCACCAACATTTCATGCCATTTAAAATTTTTGAAGTAAATCACATGATGTCTAGATGTTGAAGCTTTGAGGGGATCTTTCCATGCTGCCTTCAGTCTGCATAGACCGGCCTGAGTTTCATGCCTCCATGCTCTTGGGCAGCTTGGTGGCTCACCTCCAGCAAATGCACCTGCACCCAGAGGAAATGAGACTGCAAGTGGGAATTAATTGGGAGAGGAAGAACGGGAAGCACTTATTTGAAGGGGTGTGTAAACCATAACATTAATCTTTTCTATTGTTACACATTCATGCTGGAGCTCTTGCCACAGATCCTCCAGGGGCACAGGCAACCATCTGCACTGGGTGACTGGAGTTCAGAGACTTCCTACCTGCCTATATCCTGATCTGGCAGTTGTGCTGAAGGTTGTGTTAAGGCCATTTCTGGCCCTTAAGAAATAATGATGGAATAGTAAATCAGCTCAAGTTCATTGTTTTGTCCCTGCTGTAAACTAAGTTAACAAGCTTTTCAAGTAGGAGAAAAAGAAACCACCCAAGTCCATAAGCTCCTTTGTACATATCAGACGTGCATTCACTGCAACAGTGGTTCCTTAAGTACATATTTGAGTATATATACTAGTAAGTATATACTTACAACACAAGTCACATTACACTGATGACAAGCCACATTACAGTGGTGACAAAAAATATCAGTACAAATATTGAATTATAATTTGTATATGAATATGTATCAAGAAGAAAGCATTTTCAATCATTTTCCTACAGCTCTAATTCCAGATTTTGGAGGGGGTTAGTCTTTCCATATCAGCATGGTTGGAGTTGCAATACCAAATTATTTGAATATATTATCTAGTCAGCATGAGTGAGAACTGGTATGTTTATATATACAGGAGAAACAGTCTGGAAGATGAATTTAGCATCAGTGATCTTGTTGGGAGCATATACATGTGGGGGGCAAAAATTAAGCATTTTTTTCCCTAGGCTGTATTCCAATGTCATACAAAACATAGAAATTTTACTTACTTGTAGGTAAACTGTTTTCATCTGAAGGACATTCTGTAAGGAGATTGACATGATGGCCAGGAAAAACACTGGTTTGGGGCTTAAGTACCTGCATTTGATGCAACATTTGAGATGTGTCAGTACATTAAACGGTAAAAAAGGAAAGAAAAAGATGACAAGAAAAAAAGAGCATGTCAGCCCCACATGATTTATGGCCTGATTAAAAGGGTTCTGAATTCAACAGTGAGAGTCACATTGTGTTTGCAGCAGGGTTTGGCTCAGACGAGTGCACTTTAAGCTTCCAAACTGCAGCCAGTACAGCAATGAGCTGGGGCAGATGGAAAGTGCCCATCACAGACTGGATGATTCAGGGAACAGATGGGTTCTGCCGCACTCCTGCTTTGTTTTGAGAGGGAAGAGGGAGGATGCATAGCTAACATTGGGTGGGAGGCTGCCCTTGCCCTACATGGATGGGGATGGCATTAAGGCCAGAACACAAAAGAGAGAGGAAGGGAGTGGTCCCCGAAGAGGGCTGGGTGGAATGTGTGGAATTAGCATGGGGTGGAGCAAGAGACAGGGGGAAGAACAGAGGCACACTTGGGGTTATGCAACTTGGCAGGTCTTAAACCTGCTACTGGCAGAGGAGGAATCCATAAAAAGCTCCGAGGAGGAGATGTGGCAAGGGGGATTGACAAGTAAGGTAACAGCAATGGGATGGAGCCCAGGTCTGTGCACAGTGGAATGATGACTTTAAAAAAGAGAAGGAAATAAAGAGAAAGGTAAAGAAAAATAGTGAAAAAGAGTTGTTGAACTGTCTCGAAGGATTCTGGTTGCCTTGTATATTCTATCTGTAGAGTCTCTTTTCTGTAAGTTCATGCAGTGAAAGGGTTTACTGAAATGCACTGTCTAGCAAGGATGTCCTTATCCTGAGTACCCTCACATTCCACCTGAGGTACAAAACAGGTGCAAAAGGTGTTTTCTCTCTGTAAAATGGAAATATTATAGGACTCTGTGAGTGTGTGTAGGTGGCCCACAGCAATAGTCTCCCAATAATGTGCAGGTAAGTAACTCTTCTTGGGGCGTGCTTGCACTTTAGCTTGCTGGAAGGCCAGCTAAAAGTGATCAGGGTATTCATCAGGCAAAAAATCCACAGTTTAGAAAGTAATTTTGTCTGATCTTGGCTCTTGTCATGGAAAGTGCTTAATGGAAACCTGGGCTGCCCATCAAGTGGCTGTTTCATAGTACTCAAAAGTAGTGACACAGAGAAAAAATCCCTGTCAGCAGCTTCAGCCAAAGAGAATGAACCCTTGTCTGATAAGGGAAAAAAAATAGGATGAGATCTAATTGTTCTAATCCTAATATGATTCAAAACTCAATTATATAGACTTTTAACTGAAATTTTATGACTCAGTAGTGTTTTGGTGATTACTACAAGCACTCTTAAGAAAGTTTCAAAGTTCTTTGCAAGTATGAGGTTACCACTTCAACGTGCCTTCTCACTTCTGTGAGAGAAGCTCAAGGAAGAAAATCAGTACGTGGATCGCTTCATTCAAATTACATTGTGTAACCACCTATGTTAAGAATTTAGGGTGAGGCTGAGAAAGACTTGATCAAGATGAAAAATTAAAAGGGTGTGTGTCTTTCATCACATATTGTATTTCTTCATTTTGTCATGCTGATATAGTAACAACCAAGATGATCTTCTCAGACACAGTCATAATTAATAAGGCATTGGCCTGGATTCATGATAAGTGTATTTTAGACTTTAGGAACAGAACTGGGATCCAAATGAGTAGCAGATTACTCACTGCTAACTGAAGACCTTCAAGGATTTAATTGGAGTGTGGAAAAAAAAATCAGGCAGACTTTCATACTGGGCAGTGGTAAAGGGGATGGTACAACATTCTCTCTTTTCCTGGGCTATCACATCCAGCAGGAAAGCTGAATTCATGAAAACCAACAAACAATATTGTCGAAACCCACGTGCTGATGTTGTCTTAGCTACGCAGCAGCAATTATGATCCCTCTGCCAGCACTGTCTGGCTTTTCCAAGGATCCAGAGAATGAAGGAGATTTGAATATACTTAGAAATAACAACCAAACAAAAAATGCAACTATGTTGAAAATAACTCTAGATTTTGACCTGTCTGTTTGAGGACATAGTTAAACAGTGGGTATTCTTGTCCTCCACAATAGTTTATAGACCAATAACCCTAATTCCTTAAATCAGAGTCCACAAAGTAGTAACTGGTATGATAAAAAGCTGGGGTAGTCAGTCTGTTGGGTCACTTACATGCTTAGAAAGATTTACTGACAGATACACTGCTGTCGTAACCTAACTGTCTCCTGACCCAGCAGGGATTATTTTGTCTCTTCAAGCTGCGAGAGTGCTTGTAATTTGATGGACTGATTCCTCATTTTACCACCTCCCAAGCATGAGGGAGCTGGCTGCCACTAAGGCTCTGCCACAGTATCTTTGCACAGATACCTAGTTTTTCAATCAGCCATGCTCATTTATGGCAAGTAAGGAGTTTAATTACAATTATGTGGGCTCAAAATACTGTAAGTGGAGGTGTGGCCTCATGTTGTGTGACAAAAGTGCCAGGGACCAAATACCTTATTGTTCTTCTATGTCAAGTGACCTTTACTAAAGGCTTGTCTCCCTGCAGAAAGTTTGTGCAGTAGGCATGAGACACTATTAGAGTTTCATAACTATTAAATACCTGCCCTCTGCATGGACTTCCCCATTCTGCAAGAAAAGCTGTCTGGAGGCTAAGCATAACCCAGCACGGAATAACTTTTGCACACAAAATGTGAGCAGCGGAGTCGATGCTATCACTTGGCACACAGCACCTTTTTAGCACTCATCGTTTCAAGCTCTTCTTTCAAGTAAACACATTTGGTAGAGTTTTTCATGATTTGTGCTCACCAACCAATCATTTATTTTTCTCAGAGACTTGTCATAGGTCCTAACTAGAATGTATGCTAAAGTGGTGGATAACCAGTCTTAAACAAATTATTTATAATCAAAAACATAGAAGAACTTACAGAGGAATTCAGAAACTATAAACACAAGAGGGACTGCATCAAGATCATATTATCATTTTAGGAAGGTCTTTGAGGTATTACATTATCCAAGGATTTGCTATTCACCCATATCGCAAAACAAAACCAAACCCAAACACAAAAACAAACCAAAAAGGAATCCAGAATGCTCACTGTTTAAAATGACTCCTCCTTAGAAAAGAAAGAGTGCACAAACCCCAAACAGTGGGGGCTTTAAGTCTCAAAACTTAGAGAAAATACCCCATATGAAAGGGGAATTGAGCATAACGTGTGCTGGACATTATGCTAGCTGGCACATCAACTCCTAGATTGTGCTGCTGGTATTTACTGGAATTACTGAAAGAAGGAAAGCTGAGGTATGTGAACACAAATGCTGGCTAGTGCCATCTTCCAGCCATACAAGGTAAAAACAACCAGGGGTTATCTCTGCTCTGATCACACTCACATGCTGGGAACAAGACAGTGATGGTGAAGAACACTCTCCAGCATAAGTTTACAAGATGGAATCAAATGTGTTTCAGCTGAGGATTTGTCCAGATCATAGTATCATAGTATCATAGTATCAGTCAGGGTTGGAAGGGACCACAAGGATCATCTAGTTCCAACCCCCCTGCCATGGGCAGGGACACCCCACACTAGATCAGCCTGGCCAGAGCCTCATCCAGCCTGCTCTTAAACACCTCCAGGGACGGGGCCTCAACCACCTCCCTGGACAACCCATTCCAGGCCTTCACCACCCTCATGGTGAAGAACTTCCTCCTCACATCTAGCCTGAATCTCCCCACCTCCAGCTTCATTCCATTTCCCCTAGTCCTATCACTACCTGAGAGCCTGAGAAGTCCCTCCCCAGCCTTCTTGTAGGCCCCCTTCAGATACTGGAAGGCCACAATGAGGTCATCTCACAGCCTTCTCTTCTCCAGACTGAACAGCCCCAACTCCTTCAGTCTGTCCTCATAGGAGAGGTGCTCCAGCCCTCTGATCATCCTTGTGGCCCTTCTCTGGACACCTTCCAGCACCTCCAGATCCCTCTTGTAATAGGGCTCCAGAACTGGGCACAGTACTCCAGGTGGGGTCTCACCAGGCTGAGTAGAGGGGGAGAATCACCTCCCTTGACCTGCTGGCCACACTTCTCCTGATGCAGCCCAGGATCTGATTGGCTTTCTGGGCTGCAAGTGCACATTGAGAGCTCATGGTGAGCTTCTCGTCCACCAGCACCCCCAAGTCTCTCTCCTCAGGGCTGCTCTCCAGCCAGTCACTGCCCAGCCTGTATTTGTGCCTGGGATTGCCTCGACCCAGCTGCAGGAGCCTGCACTTGGTCTTGTTGAAGCTCATGAGGTTGGCTTGTGCCCACCTCTCCAGCCTGTCAAGGTCCCTCTGGATGGCATCCCTTCCCTCCAGCGTGTCTGCTGCACCACACAGCTTGGTGTCATCAGCAAACTTGCTGAGGGTGCACTCAATGCCACTGTCCATGGCACCCAGAAAGATGTTTTACAAGACTGGTCCCAGGACTGATCCCTGAGGGACTCCGCTTGTCCCTGGCCTCCACTGGGACATGGACCCGTTGACAGCCACTCTTTGGGTGTGGCCATCAAGCCAATTCTTTATCCATCTAGTGGTCCACCCATCAAACCCATGTGTCACCAGCTTGGAGACCAGGATGTGGTGTGGGCCAGTGTCAAAGGCTTTGCTCAAGTCCAGGTAAATGACATCAGTTGCTCGCCCCTCATCTATTAATGTGACCTGTTCATAGAAGGCCACCAGGTTTGTCAGGCAGGATTTGCCCTTGGCAAAGCCATGCTGACTGTTCCCAATCACCTCTTCAGTATTCTTCTGAGTCAGTAGTGCCTCCAGGAGGATCTGCTCCATGATCTTTCGGTGCACAGAGGTGAGACTGACTGGCCTGTAGTTCCCTGGTTCCTCCTTCTTACCCTTTTTGACAATGGGAGCAATGTTTGCCCTTTTCCAGTCTGTGGGGACTTCTCCAGTCTGCCATGACTTTTGGAATAGAATAGAGAGGGGCTTAGCAACCTCATCTGCCAGTTCTCTCAGTACCTGTGGGTGTATCCCATTGGTCCCATGGACTTGAACACTTTCAGGTTCTTCAGGTGATCACGAACCTGAGCTTCACTTATAATGGGCAGTTCTTCTTCCCCGTCCCTGCCATTGTCTTCCATGATACCAGGAGTGTGGCTGGAGGCCCTTGCAGTGAAGACTGAGGTAAAGAAGTTATTGAGTACCTCAGCCTTTTCCACATCGCTTGTGACTAATTCACCACTTTCCTTTCTGAGGGGGCCCACACCTTCCCTACTCTTCTTCATGCCATTAATATACCTGTAGAAGTTCTTAGTGCTCCCTTTAACCTCCCTGGCTAGATTCAATTCAAACTCTGCTTTGGCTTTCCTAACCAGGCCTCTTGCTGCTCGGGCAGCTTCCTTATATCCCCCCTGTTCTATCTGTCCTTCCCTCCACTTCCTGTAGAGTTTCTTTTAAAGTAATAGTGTGTCCAGTAGCTCCTTGTTCATCCAGGCAGGCCTCCTAGCATTCTTTCCTGCTTTTCTCTTTGTTGGTATACATAGCTCCTGGACACAGAGGAGGTGGTCCTTGAATACTGACCAGCTGTCCTGGGTCCCTCTTCTCTCCAGGGCTTCGTCCCACGACACTTTGGCTAGCAGATTCCTGAAGCGATCAAAGTCTGCAAGCCTGAAGTCTAGGGTCGTAAGCTTAGAATAAGTCCTCCTGATTGCCCTGAGGATATTAAATTCAACTGCTTCATGATCACTGTAGCCAAGGCTGTCTCTGAACCTCACATTGGTTACCAGCCCTTCCCTGTTGGTGAGAACAAGGTCCAGCATAGCATCTTTTCTTTCTTTTCTCAGATGATTCGGGGACTAAAGCACTTGCTCATATATGCCACCACGACCATTAATACCACACTCTTGAGAAGCGTTACCTTACATGAGAGAGAAATGCTGTGGTGCCGTACTGCTCAGCTGTTTCACCTCTTTCATCTGCTGCCTTGAACTCCTAGAAGTTTTATTCTTTCACATTCATGTGAAATCAGATTTGAACTTTTTGTATATATCTATATCTACACACACACACACACATATTCACTCATCATGACTGACAGCCTTGGAGCATGGAACTAATCATCCGGAGTATATGTATGAATTAACTGGTGGCATATGTGTTTCAGTACCTGCTTTTGCCATTTCGCCTTGGCTCTAGAGAGACTACAAGATGGAAAAGTAGCCCACGTGTATTACAGCATCCTGTAATTTTACTATGAGACTCACCATATTTTGTGGTCATCTTTTAACTCCAGAGACTGAAATCCAGAGATTTCTTGAGAATCCCTGCTTTGACTTTTCCAAAGGAAAAGCTTTGAGGTCTTGACATTGCAAAGAATGTTTTGAAAATTGTGATGCAATTTTGCCACAGATATTCAGAAGGAAACCACCAAAAACTGTAAAAGGCTATTTATTATGCAGGGAGCCTGACACGTGTTTTGGGAAATGCAAGATTCTGTATTGTGCAGGGTTACCTCTGCCCTACTTCACCTATGCAATCACTCATACAAAAAAACCCATTTCTACTCTTATTTTGTAATATGCTCTTCTCCCTGGTCTAGATCGTCTATGCAAAGGATAGAACAATGCTCCTGTTTTGTTTTCTTGAACTTCTTGGCTAAGCCTACTGGCGATCTTAAAACACAGCTAGCCAACACAGCTCTGCTGCGGAGAGATCACAAGAGGTCAGAGAAAGCAGGCCAGAAAATGGCTAATTTTAAGAAATAGATGTTGCTTATATGCATTCAAAATAGTTGAAAGCATACATAATGCATGCAGACAAAGCATACATACTGTGCTCAGACTTCATGTTCACATTACTAGGTATTTGGGAGCGTGTCTGTCATGGTGTGTACAGTTGACACCACTATTGCTGTTTGCCCTTTCTTCAACAGAGAGGAAAATCCTTCAGAAACAATGAAGCAATTCAGGTTGAACAAAATGTCAAAAGAATTAGGTATTTTTAAACAAATCTACCAACCCCAGATGATAAAATTCTGCATGACTGGAATAGAGAGCAAAATTGTTTGATGACATAGAGTATGAAACAATACAACAAAATTGGCTAATAGTTTCCTCAATGTGTCAGCAATATTGCTTTCAACACAGTCTTTACCTCTATCAAAATAATTTCAGAGTTGAAAGTCTTGTAAATGTTGATGTTATAAGAAAATTTGATGAAGATCCTTAACTGGATTAAGTCAATCTACCTCTATCTATTCATTCCCTTGAACCAAAATCAGTTTGCTGCAGCTGAGGATCTGCTTTTTCCTCCTCCACAGCTGATCATGGATACAGCTTCCTCTTATCACTTTTCATAAAATCATCTCACTTAAAAGAAGTGTGAGTTTCTTTTAACTGTGCTAAAGTTCGTTCTGTTTAAGCATGAAGTTCTCTCTTGCCTGAGCACAAACAGCATGTGCAGCCATAATTTTCTTTGTGACTAATTTGTGGGTGATTAAATGGCTTTGCAATATTTGGTTGGCAGAGAGCTAAGCACTTTTAAATACATTTTAATTGGGCTTTGGAGTTTTTTTGTCTAGCCTTGTAAATACTTAGTTAACACCTTTCTTGTAGCTGACTTCATGAACACTCAAATGAAAAACCATCTCTGAGTTGTTTTGTAAAGCACAGCTAATTAATACAGTGAAGTACAATTGAGTTAAGTGGGAGAATCATAACTCATAAATAAATATAAGAAAATTATAAGAGGAGTGACTGATGTGTATGTAATTACCTGCTTGGGAGGCAGCCTGATCAGGAAGAACCAGAAGAGATTTGTGAGGCAGGAAATCCTGTGTTGTAACCCTCATTCCACCCATGATTCCTGATACCATAAGCAAGTTGCCCTGCCTCTCCTTTCCCAAATGGCAGTTACTCAATGAGAGTGACATAAGGACTTATTAATAGAATAGACAAGTCACCTAAAACACTTAAAGTGTGATTTAGGTACTTGTGAATATTACATAAAACATATGTTGTCCCAGATTAATAGTTTCTTTCACCATTCTCCATATCCTGTTCAGAAGTGGTTGCTCATTGAAAGTTAAATGGAATCACAGAATCATTTCAGTTGGAAAAGACCTTTAAGATCACTGAGTCCAGCCATTATCTAGCTCTACCAAACCTGGTGCTAAACAGTGTCCCTTAGCATCACATCTATGTTGTCTTTTCATCACTCCCAGAGGTGGTGATTCAACCAGCTCCCTGAGAGCCCATTCCAGCGTTTAATAACCCTTTCAGTGAAGAATTTTCTTCTAATATCCAGTCTAAACCTTCCCTGGTGTAACTTGAGGCCATTTCCTCTTGTCCTACAAATCTGTCTTTTGTTACTTTAAAGTAATGGATTACAAAGTACATTGCTAGAAGGGAATTATCACAGTAAGGTGCATGATCCTGGAGAGGGTGCTGCCAGAGGGCTGCTGATCACACAGAATCAAGATTTTCATAGAATCAATAAGGTTGGAAAAGACCTCAAAGATCATCAAGTCCAACCTGTCACCCATGACCTCATGACTACTAGACCATGGCACCAAGTGCCACATCCAGTCCTCTCTTGAACACCTCCAGGGATGGTGACTCAACCACCTTGATTTTGTGTCTTCTGAATCAATGTCAGTACTAAAAAAACAAACAAACAGTCTCAGTAACAGCCAAAAATCTGATGCTCTAACTCCATGTTAATCCAGAATTTACTCAAAAGCCATTTTTATAAAAGGATTTCAACTCATGTTTTGTAACATCTCACTCCTACAACAGACAGAGGAAAAGAAATCTGAAGATGGGGAAATCCAAGAGGAAGTAAGCTAGAGACTGAGTCAACATTGTAATCTTGCAGTCAGAGGGTAATCATAAAATCCTGAAATGCACACATCTGCTTCAGTGAGTCTTGCTGATTCAGATCCAGATATATTTAGACAGATGGAGAGATTCCAGTCATCTCTACAGTGTTCCTCAATATTCATTCATATGCCACTGTGGGTGAGGCATCTTACAAACACAACTGGAGCGCCTGTGTTTTCCCACATTACACGGCAACTGCCGAATTGTAATACTGGCTTGTTTGTATTGTCTCATTTAGTAATGTACAAGCTGTAAATCTGAAGTTATTTACCCACCTTGAGTATGAAAAAAATCACCTTTCTAACCTATTAGGGTTTAGCATGGGTGTGGTGAGAGGATTCCTGCATGAGTTCCTTCCAGGCCACTGCCACTGGTGCAAAGGCTTTTAGGGCACAGGAAGAGGAGCAAGCTCTTTCAGGTTCCTCTCAGCACAGCTTGTAAATCCTTTCTCTTTCCAGTGTGTTTAATTCAAGGAAGAGTCTTACCTCCACTCAATTAATTAAATTAATTTGGGCCATGTCACCTCACATACATGCCAGACTATAGCATGTTGGCTTTTCTGGCCTCTCTACCTCTGTAACATTGCTGTGGTCTAACCCAGTCACAAAGGACTCTTGAATTTCCTGTTGGGGTGGATAACTGCACCTTAACAAAGCTGAGAAGCAAATAGGTTGACCTCTTTCATACTTTTCTGTTTTGAGTCATTGCTGAGCAAAGAAACTATTGTGAAGAAAAGAAACTAAGAAAATGTCAGCACAGAACAATGGAGCAGCACATTGGTCCAATAATGCTGAAAATGTCAGGAAATGTAGAAGATAAGTGGGCTTGGTTTTAATTTTCATCTGGGAGGAGAAATCAGAGAGGTGCCAGTAAAAAGTCAGGGGAATGAAGACTATTTTGCATTTTTTTGGTGATAAAATTGATTTTGCCTGGATACTCAGAGGATAATGACTATAGCAATACTACAACTGCAGCAGAATGGAAACCAGCCAGGTCCTAGCTTTGTCTGTGGCAAGAAGCTGAAACACTTAATACTGTTGATACTGTTCCATGAAACCAGGCAGATGAATCATGAAAGAGTACTACAGAACATAAAAACGTACAATTAAATTGAAGCATAGAAGAAAGCTGTTTTCATCAGAAGAGAGGTGAAGAGAGTGAAGTGATGGAGAAATTTGTCTGATCCAGAGGTGACTATTTTGAATAGTTGACTTGGATGAGGGAAGACTATTTGGACCAGGGACATAAGATTGGAAAGCTGGAAGAATTGGGTTAAATGTTAACAAAACAACCAGAATTTGTGAAACAGAGGAAGTTACCTAGCACAGCTGGAACGTACAAGAGGAAAGACAATAACTTTGCATAGATGCCAGCACAGAGATTTCTCTCCAGCAGAAAATACCAGAAGCAGAAAGAACAAATTTCAAATTCATTGGGGAAAAAAAAAAAAAGAATAAGGAGCTGTAACATTGTAATACACAACGTGAGCCAACATAATGTCTGGCATTGGGATGGTGGTGTAAGATCTGCACAGGATTACATCACTCTGCAAGTGCTTGCCAGCAGTAGCAGGTTGCTCACAGCAAGCTCAGAAGGATGACAGCAGCCCCACCAGTTCAGAGGAATGCTTTGTACAAGCATTGATTGCACAGCGTGCCAGGGGAACGAATGAGTGACTGAAAGAAGGCAGCATTGTTTGGAGAACAAGTAGGATATTTGCACTCAGGTGTGCAAGCCAGCATGATGCCAAAGTCCACTGGCACTCAGGAAAGGCTGCAGCAGTAACAAGCTGGCAAGAGAAAAAATTCTGTTCTCACTATAGCTAACTGATCATCAGTAAGAGAGGTGCAATTCCTTAAGAGGAGCAATCTGGCAGAGACAGAGGCAGGGTTATGGGATGGCTGTAGGAAATCTGAAGTCCCTCTCTCTGCAACAAGGACTGAAAACACTGAAAGGCTTTAGGCAGGAGACTAACAGCATGTTTTCTAATTTTTACTCTTCCCTCTATCTCGTGAATTGGGAGGCACACTAGTTGAAATGTTCAGAGTCATCTTAGTATGACTGGTCACAGAGTCCTGGAAAAGAAAGTATTTATTTAACTCTACCCACTGCAGATGGCTTTGCAAGCATGTGCTGAGGGTGGGTGAGAGGGTGGCATGCAGGCACCAAATCAAAAAATGGTAAAACTTCAGGGTTACCTCTACCAACAGAAGAATGCATAAAAAAACAACCATGAGGAAGGTGCCTTTGTCAAGGTTTGTGAGGCTACAGAAACAGTGGCAGGGTCAAGACGTCAGTGTGAGACTAATCAGCCAGGGCTAGGATTGCTGTGGACTTTACAGGACCTCTGGCATTGCTCTACACAAGATATGGCTTTTCCTGTGTTTTCATAGCAGCTGGTCACTCTTAGGGACCTTCAGTAAGCAGCTTCTGCACTTAAATGGGTAAATTGTACGCAAACTTTATCTGCAAAACTGCATTTAGCCCACCTTGTGTGTGTATGCATTGCATATCTGACACATTCAGGAGATGCAGTTAGATGCACTGTAGTCACACAGATAGCTCTCCATCGCATGACACTCAGTTGACCAGATTCACTCTTCATGAATGCTGTGTAGACAATCAAGATATGCTGCAAGGCTGAGCAGAGGCTTTTACTACGCTGCCTGGAGCCTCTAAAACATTTATTGCACCTTAAGTACAAAGCTCAGCTCACACTGCATTCATGGCAGTGAAAAACAAAAAGGTTTCCTTCCAGTTCTGCAACTTTCACTTTCCAGGGAAAGCCAAGGACAAGCCTTAGGAAGTATAGTATTGTGAGAGGCTGTGAAAATGTAACAGATGCCTCTCAGCCCACAACATGTTATCTTTCACTACTTCTGGACTTCTCTTTTTGGGCTTAAAGTATGTTACTACAAAAGTCAGCTCTTAATTTCAATGAAGGCTATCTTTCTGGTAACTATTACATTGCCTTAGAGGGCAGAGAAGATCCAGGGTCTCATGACAGCATTCAGGTATGCACTATTTGAAATATTACAGTCAATACTGTTTATCCCCATTTCCAGTTGTCTTGAAGTTACATGAAAGTGTCTCACTTACACATCTTGACTGACTTACTTAAACTTTGCCCCACCCCAGAAAAGTAAGACTTCAAATGCTCACTGTAAGGGCTTTCAACTGAGACAGAAGAAAAATAACTCAAGGATATGCCAGTACTATTCCCAAAAGGAGAGAAGGGGAAAGTTTAAGAGGTTATCCACAATAAACCAATGCCAACCTAAGGCATTTTCTAGCTGAGCAGGCAGAACTCCATATGCCCAGCCAAGCTCTGCCACCAGCCTGCATTTGCAAAGCAGACAGGAAGACTTTGGACACCCACTTAGCAAAGCCTCTCATGTCAGGAGCTAGTGCTGCTTTGGCAACATCTTGCAGCCATTATGTAGACTATGTTATTCAGCCACAAGACATTAGATAGCTGTGTGCTACCCACTAAGACCAGAACATCTCTGTTAACGTTTCTTCTTAATAGGCCAGAAAGTAGTGGTGATATTTTGAGAAGCCACATCCATAGGAAGTTGATAACCTCCATTTCTTTCCTAGCAACACAGATTTCTGCAGCTATGGGATCCTTTACCTTAGGGGAAGCCAGGTGATGATTCAGTCTGCTCTATGTACTCACACAGTTCAGGGTAGGAACACAAACTGCAGATAATACTTCTGGTGAGTTTTCGTGAACCTTAAGAAGGGAATCTGTGTGGAAAGTTTTTCAAAGGCCTACACTTACTGCAAGAAAAATCCAATGTTTTTTATTTTTGCCTGACCCCATATATATGTGGATGTGGTCAGCCCCAGGTTCTGTCCCAGTGTTACCTGAAACAAAACAATTTGTCCCATGAAGGCCTGTCTAAATGTACGCTATCACAAGTATGACAGAAAACATTTTAAAAGAGTTATTTTAATTTCTGTGACATGTTCTTGGACTCTGTGGTATCAGCTGCTGACAGAATAAAGGACCTGACACCAGCCTGGGTGTGGGCTTTTCTTCACCCCCCCCAAAACTATTTTAATCACCTGCTAGTATCTGAGCTGCAAACCAAAGCAGACGTGATTAGCTGTCACTGGGACGGAAGTGGCACAGTAAATAGATAGGATCCAGACCACATAGCACTTTAAAGATCCAATTGCAACATGATGACAGTGACAATAAGAAACCACTGTAGCCTTTGCAGTATCAATGCAAAGCCTTCACAAGGACTATCACCATTGTCAGCTATTTCATTCATACCTCTGAGTACCATCTTATATAGTGTGCTGCAAAAGGTCCTTTATAAAGCTGCATGGTCAGCTTTAATAAGAAAAGGAAATGGTAAGCAGAAATAAAGTAATTGAACCGCCACAGTTATGGCAGCCCTACAAGAGGCTGAATCAATGAGAAGTGAAAAGTATATTATGTGTGACGCAGACTTTTGAAAGGAAGAATGTTATTGGGAAGGGCAAGGTTAAAAAAACCATCATTAAAACTAGATTTAAAGGCACAAGCAAAGACTTAATCGACCTGAAAGAAATTATCCTCACATAATTAAGCACATACTTAAGTGGACTTCTATACCAGCTTAACACTCCAACAGTTCTCCAGTAAAAGTAGTTGTTCTTACCATAGCAGATATCTCTGAAATTTTGTGTCAGCATCTATTGTAGCTAAACTATCCTGTCTATGGAAAGCAGCTTTTTTACAAAATCATAGAGCTTTTGATGTCGTGAACAATCAGATAAAGCATACACATTGCCTTTGTGAGACCAATACCTACAGTACGCAAGGTAGGTAAGATAGTGCTCGGATGGCTAATCGCTTTTGTATTTGCAGATATGGTAGCAAGCAAAATCTGATTCTGCTGGCAATTCTAATACCCTAACTGTATTTTTTAGGATTACTACCATATTTTCCAACAAAATATTCTCAAGGTCTCAAGGGGACTCTCGTTTCAAGGGGACTTTTCAGTAAGCAAGATGCTTCTTGTGGTGAGTAGAGCTGGCAGTATTTTTAAGGTAGACTTTTAATGGTAATCAAATCACAATTTTGCTAGGTTTATCTAAATATTATATGATGTTTGATTTATGTATGTAATAACTCGTAGGAGTTTACTTTTACATGTTATGTTCAAAACTGTAAGTTTAAGTCCTGCTAGGTTTTTTTTATATATTAGAACCAGAAGTAGTTAAGAATAGAGATAAGTTGTTCTTTGACACTTCTGCTGAAGGCTTATTTACAACAAACTCTATTGTATAAACTTCCAAGTTTTATTTTACCAGTCGAATAGGCAATACAGGTCACAGCCTTATGTTACTAAAACATACAATATCTGTTAAAAATCCACAGGATTCTATTAATGGAATACTACTATGGGTAATTTTCCTTCCTTTCTTTCTTTCTTTCCTTCCCCCCACCTCCATCTTCTTTTTAAAATAGTGTAAAATACAGACCCCTGATCTAAGGTCTCCCACATGGCAAAGGTGTTTTGTTCATGTGTATTTCTGAGTATAAATCAGAAGAAGGTTTATTCCATTCTGCATATCCATGGGAAAAGTACAGTCAAATATGTATTGAAGTACCAAATGAAATTACTGCTCAGGATGAGTTCAGATCACAATCCTGTGTTTGTCTTGTAAGGGACACAAGTTATGTGCACTGTGCTGAATTGCCATGACTGTACTGACTAGAGGAGCTATCTTGTGACTTTAAAATTAATTATCATGGTTTGGTGCAAACATACCCCATCAATATCCTTGTCAAAGTTCTAGTTTTATACTTTGGTCCTCCTTCAGAATGTAGCCTGAGATACTCTCACACAGAACAACTGTGGGGAGGAAAGTTAGGTATCTAAAAGATGCGTATCCATATCTATACTAGTTGCATTATCTTTCTTTGGCACTGATGGTCAGAAAGAAACACCTCCAGAGAGCAATTTGTCTCAGTATAAGGTAAATGTCTAAAGCAGATTAATTAACTACCCTCTGGAGATACTTGCTGCTGTCCTTTGTTGATACAGCAGGCTTTAAGCAACTATTTAAGTGGTGATATCCCCCAAGTACAATGACTACATTTTCTGAAAACAGAACTGAGCCATTTAAGCCATTTAGGCCTTCACCACACGGGACACTTACACAAAGCCTTTGGTAGAATCCCAAGGCTACTGGAAGTTTGCAGCTTCCTCAAGACTGCAACAGTACCTCTCCAGGATTCAGTGTAGACCCAAACAACCTGACACCAGCTCTGGCACACACCTCTCAACTACTACTCCAGCCAGAATGGCCTCTGACTGTGCTGCTGCCTCAGGGTATAGTGATGAAGCATGACAGGGCCATTGTGCCAGCTCTTTGCCACCTGAGAAATAGTCTTATGATAATAATCACAGGTATAAGGGACTTTGTTTCCCATTTGTGTGAAGACTGCTCATATGGGCTGTGGTAAAAGTCAGTATCTGAAGTTCAGATTTTGCAGTATCCAGCCATTACAGTAGGCTTTTTCATTACATTGTTCACCAATATATCACCTTTGGTAGAGTCCTGGGGTGCTTCCATGCAGTGCTACAGACCAAATCAACTTTCCCAGACTAGAGCTTATACCACCGTTGCTACACCTGGAGCTAATAGGAGGTAAAGCTTCTCTTCAAAGAAGCTCAGCTTACAGAAAGACTACAGGGCTGGAGACAGGACTAGAAACGACATGCTGTGGTGGCAAGGAGAGCTGGTGGCAGTAACACTGTTACAAGGCAACGGTGCTCACACCCAGCTCAGGAAGCTGACCATCAAGTTTCATTAGCACCTCTGCTTCTGGAACAAAATACTCTTTTGAGTGGAAAGCTACAGTCACATTTTTTCTAGGATGTCTGCTTATTCTGCTCTTTTCAGTTTAAACTGATACAGACTTGTGGGCAAAGGAACAGTTAATTTTTGAAGCAGTGGTGACACAGGGGAGTAGTTTTTCACAGACCTGATCTCAAAAAAGAGTTTTTGGGTTTGTTTGTTTTTACTGTTTGGTGAATTTGCCTTTTAAAGGTCATTGTTATAGGTATTATAACCATCTATCATGGTTCACTGCAGTTTTCTTTTACCCAGTGTGGTACACTTTTAAAAATGGACTAAATTCAGATTTCAAGTTAGTTTTAACAGTGAGTAAAATATTTGGCTTGCAAAACTTGCCTTTCAGTGTGAATGTGTTTCCGTGCTAACAGCTTCCAGGAAACTCTTAGGTTACAATTACAAGAAGTAAAACTGCAGAAACAGAATTGTTAACTGGAAGTCAGAATTTCCTTTACACCATTCCTTTTATGCTTAGTCCTAACTGGCTACCTTAAATACTTCCATTAGTTTGGTATTTTCCTGATTTTTTTTTTTTCTTTCTGATCCTAACCTCTCACTATCTGCTCCTTGGTCTGATTCTTTTACCTTATACTGGATTATCTTCTTAGAGCGGCATTTTCTAACAACCCTTTCAGGTTCAGGGCACTCGTCTTTAAGATAACGCCCAGTTCATAAAACAGGTTAAAGATATCTTTTGTATTCTTTTCCAGGCTCCCTAATTACATGGTCAGTAATCCAAAAGAGAATGTTAAGCAGGAAAGTCTGTGATAAGAACAATAAAATGGTGTTTGCTCTAAGGAACAGAACCGAAGCAGACTTCACAAACTAAAGGAAGAGAAAGAAAGAAGGCAATGAGTGGATTCAGTTGGAAGACAGACATGGGGATTTTTCTTAAAATAATATTTTAGACAGTAAGAAACTATGACTGAAGGAAACTAGAGCATAATAGAAAACCTGAAGAAAGAAATGGAAGCATGATTTAATAAGGCTCAGCAAACAATGAATCTAAGGATGCAATCGCAAGACAGATGGTATCCCAAACAGATCTGCAAACTCAGATGACCCCTTTCGTTAAATTAAGATGCAAGGAGATGACCCTGAGAAAGTGAAAAGGCGAGAAAGGACTGGGCTGGAATGCTGGCTGAGTGAGCCACAGGGACAGAGGACAGTTTGTTTGATTCCTCTGTTATTTGAAAACAGATCTGAAAGATCATAGGATTGAGCAACCATGCTGAGGAATGGAAACAAAATTTGCATCAGAAGAAACAGCAAGGCTTTCTGTTTGCTTACGTATTATAGATGCAAAATATGTAAAATATAAATATATTTGTTTACATGTTTCCTTGTATAGAAAATATGTATTGCAGACAACTTGTCACTACTGCAGCCACTGGAATGTCCCAGTAAATCTGTAGCCCTGCATCTCCTTACAGCTGCTTTTATATCTGGAGTATAAGCCATGCTAGCTTCTGAAGGATTTCCAGTTTAGAGTACAGCTGTGAAGTTTTTCAGAGAGAACCTAAGGACAACATGGCTCCAAAACACATCTATATTTGGCTACTTCATCTTCTGACACATGAGACTTTTTCTATGGAGAAAAGAATTCCAGTGGAGGAAACAGCCTTCTGGAGATCCCATCCAATTAGTTCCTCACTCTACACCACAGGCTTTAAAGGCTTTTTTTTTTTTTTTTTTTTTTTTCCCTCTGTGATTTTCCCCCCACTTGTTTAATAGAAGAGAGAAGATAATATGTAGCTGAAAGAATAGATGGGATATGTATAATTAAAAAACATCTAAAAATATTCCATCAGATGCACTTTTCCCCCATAATTAAAAAAACATGTTAGTCACATTGCTTAGTAAGCTTCTGGAATGCTCTTAGGTGTTACAGTTGCTACAGATAATACCACACAGAACAAAGTAGCTGTAGCTTACAAGTAGGCAATAATGCAATCATTTTATGGACAACTTACTTCATTCACACATGCAATTAAAATTAATTGCAAGGACTGCTTCATAATTTTTGAAACAGCATATCAGGAAAACCAAGGAAATCAAGCCTAAAAGGACTTGTCCTTTGTCCTTGCAAAGGAAGGCTGACAAATGCTCACGAGCTTCCGTTCATCAGGTTTCATAGGAAAATAGGAGACAGCAGGCATCTTGAGCTAGTCTGTATTGACTCATGCACAGGGATCCTCCTCCTAGACTGTTGTGCTTAACAGCTAAGCAAATTCCAACTGCCCTTCAAGGAAATCTTGATTTTTTTTTTCCTTAATCATAGAATCATAAAATCATAGAATCAGTAAGGTTGGAAAAGACCTCAAAGATCATCAAGTCCAGCCTGTCACCTCATGACTACTAAACCATGAGTCACATTGGTCATCGATCACATTTGAAATATTTTGAATAATCATTTGAATTATTGTCTTGATAGGAGATGTCACTTTTAGATAGCATTGGACCAGATCACAAATTCCAAAGTCAGTTGTATAGTCCAGGACTGATTATGACATATTTTTCTTTATTTATTGGAAAGATATCTGATTTTATGCCTTTTAGTCTGTACTAGTCACAATTGAATTTCTCTTATGTTTTTCTTATTTACACCACATCCACAAATTCACTCTTGCAGCTGTTCCTCATGTGATTATTTCTAGTAGTTTCATTGTGGTTACCCATGTGAATAAGGCTTATTGTTGTGGTATACCATCACAGGCTACAAACATGCAAAAATTATAAAGGGACAGGAAACTTTCAAACCCTTTAAATAATTTCTTTGTTTTTGGATAAGCATTCTCTCTTTTTTTGTTTGTTTTGCCTTTTTTTTGTTGTTTGTTCTAAGATTGCCCTGCAGCTATTTAAAACCTGCTTCCGCTAATTTACTTTAAATAAGTCAACCACAGGACAGCACACAGGTTCAAAATCTGCCAAAACTTTAGCCAGCAAAAACTGGCAATTATGCAGTTATATTTATTAGCTGCATATTGTGTAAAATAGAAGTATCTATACAAGACTGTATATATTACTTTATGACAATATATGATAGTCGTGACAGTGTAACTGCTATGATTATTATAAATGACTGACAAATGAACCGTCAAGGAAGAAAGCACAGGAAACAAAGTCTAGTATTTTGGAGTATGTATTGATACTGGAGAAACAAGCTCCTAAATACACCACTGTAATGGATACTGGGAAAGCATGCACTAAACAAAAAAATTTCTGTCTTCCTTTCTTGTGAACAGCGTATGGTGAGAACTGTTCCCTAGTGCCAGCAAGGATCTCTGCTGCATCAGTCACTCTGCCATGGAGATAAGAACTATGAGCTTTTGGACTCACACACAGCGTAAACAATCACTGCTTGATCACTTTGCTGAGTACAGTTCACATCCTATTACTTATTTCTCAGCACGTGTCTTGGAACTGTATCTAAATTGACCTCAGAACATGGGATACTTAAGCAAATTCTTTGTGTATGAAGACGTTACCTACTCAGAATGAGAGAAATATGGGCTATGCCAAATGAAAGGAATAAGCAGGCAAGTCAACAGTATTTATGACTGAAAATCCTTCATTATTTTGAACTACTGTGTCTGCGAGAGACCTTGTAAGTACTTTTATGTGTGAGAAGGATATCAGTCATCTTCTCCATGCTGCTCCCAGTAAAAAGCAGGTGGGAAGTCACAAATATTAGCACTGCAAGAAACGTATTGCTGGTTTGCGCAGTAAGGGATGTAGTCTCATAATAAAAATGTAGTAGCCAAACACTGAAACATTCTGCAGTTTTAATGGAAACATCTTTAACAAAATCAAGAAAGACTGATTACAGATAAGAAATCCAGGCATCAGCATATGGTCTGGCTTAGCTGGAAATCTCCATCACTACTGAGCAGAAAAATCCTCTTCTAAAGGCTACAACAACCCTTATGCTGATAACAAAATGAAAGATGCATCCCATGGTATGCACTTAAGCAGCTGCTGGGGGTCATGACATGACATGAGGCATTTCTTGAAAGTACACTTGAACCTTGAAGAGCAGTTCAGTGAAAGCTGTGAAAATAAACATTTTAAAGTTAAATTCTAAATAAATTAAAAACCCTTATGCAGCCATTTTTACTTTTGTTAAACGCAGCCATACCTTAGTTTACCTTCATTATCTTAGTTCAACACAAACTATCTGAAGTTTAGACAAACCCAAATAACCTAAAACAAAGAGTAGATATACAGTTCTGCATCCATTTCTTGTCAGATTAAAGAAAATCACACATCTGTTTTATTCCACTGAAAACAGAAGAAAATTGTGTGGAATTTTGTTTGCATTGTATGACTAACTCCTTGAAAGATGTTACTAATACTCACGGGCAACTAGAATTGAAGCCATCCCAGAAGCCTGAATTAAACTGATTAATCAAGTGATAAGATGAGAGAAATGTCATAATTGTCCTATGAGTCAGTGGAGAAGGCAGGAAGTGAATTATTCAGTATCCTCCTGAACTTGCATAGGAATTTAATATTTACACAGAACTCTAGTTACCCTAGTTGGAGTTTAGCCAGGGCATGAGGGGTAACACTTTTAAGAAAAGCATAGCTATATTTATGTCATGCATCAGTGAAGAGAAAGATTTAGTTATTTATATCAATCCTGCAATCCCTCTTCTGAACAGGGGAATTGCAAAAATGAGATCCCAGAATTGCACCTGAATAGGTAGAAGGATCACAAGAGCATTTAATTGGTCATTCCTAAAGTTTCCATTTGCAAGGTTGCAATGATTAAGCCCAAAACACAGAGCTTCATCATTCTGTGAAGCAGATAATGCATGTAGTTCTATGAACATTAATATGCTGGAAGTTAGTGAGAAACTTCCACTAAATCTTTGTGCCCTTCACCACATGATATACCCAGATTTACAGGTAAGAAATAAACCAGAATATTTTTTACATTTCCATTTATGAGCCATAGAGACAACTATAATATCAATTATATATATACGTATAAAAATATATACACTGAAACATAATATTACTAATAAAATCAAGGGAAACAACATCAAAGTAATTTATGGTGCATCTGCTCAGTGAAAATGCACATTTTCTCTACCTTACAGTGAATAGCTGGTTTGAGATATCTGAATTTAAGATGAATAAAAGACTTGGTAGACCTGGGGATGCCACCTCATAAAAAATGATGCTATCTTAAGAGTGCATCATATGCATTTCATGTGGTATGTCACTGTTGTATAATCCAAGTAATTTGTAAATACCTGTACATTTCTGTAGATAAACTTCCCCGTCCATTTGGGAGGGGAAAAAAAAAGAAATAATAGCTGCTATTCAGAAATATCTGTATGCACTTCTTGCATAATATTTGGAAGGGTTGGTTAGTTGTATCTGGGAAAAAGTCAGTCTTAGCCAGATGCAAAAAATCACTCCATTATTCCTTTCAGGCATTAGGAGAATTTTAAAAAGGTGCTTAAATGAACCTATTCCAGTGCATCACTCAATGGGTTAGTATGTCTGAAGATGCTACAGAGTCCATCAGCAGTAGTAATTTTTTTTTCAAGTATACAGAACTAGTAGTTTGTTTTAAGATAGTGATAAAATGTTTTTTAAATGTAGCTTTTTATGCTCTGCATTAAAAAAAAAAAGAGAGAAATGAATCTTCTCTTGATATGAGATAGTTTGAACTTGTTTATTACCTGCAAAACCTCCAGACTTGCCTGCATGTCTAATCTTTAGCAAGTACTCTCTTGCTTCTTCTGTTCTTTTAGTACCAAATCCAACCATATGATTTATCATGATTTGGTGGCCATTAACCTGCCAGCTTTTTACTTTTCATAAATGAATGGATTTGCAAGTCAGAAAGGTTAAAATAATCATCTAACTCGGCCCCTATAGCAACATGAGCCAAGAAATCTTATAATGTGAACTTTGATTTGAGGGATGATTTAGAACCTAGAATTTGCAACAGATATAAAATCTTACATTATAATTTGGGAGATAGAATTTATTGGGTCCTTAGGGATATTATACCAAACAACTCCTCTTGTGGCTAAAAGAAAAGGATATGGTTCTTATTGTAAATTAATATAATTTCACTTGCCTGTTACTGGCTTTCACTGTAATCTTACTTGAAGGGAGGTTGTAGCCAGGCAGAGGTTGGTCTCTTCTCCCGGGCAGCCAGTACCAGAACAAGAGGACACAGTCTCAGGCTGCGCCAGGGCAGGTTTAGGCTGGATGTTCGGAAGAAGTTCTATACAGAGAGAATGATTGCCCATTGGAATCGGCTGCCCGTGGAGGTGGTGGAGTCACCTTCATTGGAGGTGTTCAGGAGGAGACTTGATGGGGTGCTTGGTTGCATGGTTTAGTTGTTTAGGTGGGTTGGATTGGTTGATGGGTTGGACGCCATGATCTTGAAGGTCTCTTCCAACCTGGTGTATTGTATTGTATTGTATTGCATTGACAGATTAAAGAGACTTTTAATATTTGAATGTCATCTCTTGCAAATCCTAGCATGTTATGAACAAGCTATTGCATAAGATAAACAAATGCTTCTTCAGTCTCTCACTGCAAGGCAGATTTTCCTGACTTTCCCAGTTTGTCAGTTATTTGTGTTAAAATGCAATACCACTATTCTAGAAATAGTTTGATAAATGCTGCATAGAACAACAACATTATTACTACTTCTTAATATTCCTCTGCTTTTACATCCAAGATCTGTACCATAAGCATGAATCTTTTGGAGTTGTTCATAACCACACTATAACATCTCTGTAATTTGACTTTAGAATACTCTTCATACTTGGATGCCTTTCCATTCATCTGTATTCAAATAAGTTTATCCAGGGTTATCCAGGGAGGTGGTTGGGGCCCCGTCCCTGAAGGTGTTTAAGACCAGGCTGGATGAGGCTCTGGCCAGCCTGATCTAGTGTAGGGTGTCCCTGCCCATGGCAGGGGGGTTGGAACTAGATGATCCTTGTGGTCCCTTCCAACCCTGACTGATACTATGATACTATGACACCATGAACAATTCGGAACCTCCTAAAATTCCAGGACGAGACTTAGGTGGTTCTGAAAGCTTAAATGTTTCATATTCAGCATTGTTACTCAAAACTGCATTTCAAAGTAGCGGGAAAACCATGCTACTGTCAAATTGGGTGGTTTTGTTTGTTTGTTGGGTTTTTTTCCTCCCCTCTCTTTTTTTCTCCCCCGCCTTGATCCGGACATTTTAGAAAACGTATTTCCCTTGTCCTTTAGGCAACAAGCCAAGACTTTTCATTCATATATTTAGACACTATTTTTCATTCCCATTGTTTTGCAACTGCTAACGTAGTCTTTCTGCATATCAGCCAGCCATAGTTTTACTTTCATTTTAAACAAAATGTTGTCACTTTCATTTTCTTTCTTCAACTGCATGTGTTCAGCTGAAAAGAAACATTGATGATTATGGTGATGTTATCCTTCAGGTGTCCTGTAGTCTTCCCAAATAAACCACTGTGGCAATGATGGCAGTAAGCACTGTGAGCAATCTGGCAGTATAGGCCTAGAGCCTGACATGGTGGTAAGCCATGCTCAGCATAAATGCAGAAGTGGCTAGCAGTGTAGCATAACAGTGCTGTGCCTGCAGCATGTAACTGAAGCAGGACACTGGTAGCTATGAACACAGAGCGTTATCTTGGAATAACAGGACACACACCTACATCAACAACCTCGCGTGTCATTAGTAGTTTGATCAATAATCTATAATAGTGTGATGTGTGGTCACTCATGGGGAACCAATGAAGCTATGCCAACGATGCTCCCCAAGTTTATATGTTGTAGAAGTTCCCTTAATACGTACTACACTTTGCTATACTATACTCACTATACTCGCGCTACACTTGTACAACACTCGTACAATAAAGGAATATGCTAGAACGATACCAGATCATATTGGTCGTCTGCATTGACTCCATTCTCCGTCACCGACAAACCACCATTCAACTATTTAATGTACTTTTGAAATGTATCTCCAGTAATACCAGTATCATTCAGAGTTTTTTTTTAGACTTGGAACCCTGGCCCTTCTACAGAAAAGCAGCATGTTACATAAGAGAAATATTTAAACATAGCAAATATATTTAAATTCAAGCAACCATAAAATCAGTATTTTTTTTGTCTGAACTGCCAGAATTCAAAGCACCTGAGTGCTCTGAAAATAACATAGGATTTAATTTTAGAAAAATTGCATCTATTATTTATATAAAAAACTGGGGCATCTTGTAGAGGTTTTGGATCTAGACGTATCCTACAGATCAAGGTAAAAAGAAATAGTAAAAAATATGATCCTAATATAGCTCATTCTAGTTTCTATAGTTAAATGTTTATCTGCTCATCCTGTTCTGTATTCAGATAATTTGTCTCACCAGTATTCAATTTTCTGATTTATCAGTCTAAACATTGACCCATAAACACATCAGGTGTCAGATTCGCAAAATCAGGAACTCTAGTTTAGTGTGACTCCCTCTCTTTGCATTCTGTCTTTCTTACAGAAGATATAAACTAATATGAACACAAAGTGTGACAGGCATCCTAATAAAAAGCCACAGTTCATGCATTTGAATAAATTAGAATGGAATGGAATAGAATGGAATAAACCAGGTTGGAAGAGACCTTCAAGATCATTGCATCCAACCTATCATCCAACACCACCTAATCAGCTAAACCATGCAACCAAGCACCCTATCAAGTCTCCTCCTAAACACCTCCAATGATGGTGCCTCCACCACCTCCACGGGCAGCCCATTCCAATGGCCAATCACTCTCTCTGTGTAGAATTTCTTCCTAACCTCCAGCCTAAACCTCCCCTGGCACAGCTTGAGACTGTGTCCTCTTGTGCTGGTTGCCTGGAAGAAGAGACCAACCTCTGCCTGGCTACAACCTCCTTCAGGTAGTTGTAGAGAGCAATAAGGTCACCCCTCAGTCTCCTCTTCTCCAGGTTAAGCAACCCCAGCTCCCTCAGCCTTTCCTCATAGGGCTTGTGTTCCAAACCCCTCACCAACTTTGTTGCCCTTCTCTGGACACGCTCCAGCAAGTCAACATCCTTCCTAAACTGAGGGGCCCAGAACTGGACACAGTACTCAAGGTACGGCCTAACCAGTGCAGTGTACAGGGGCAGAATGACTTCCCTGCTCCTGCTGGCCACACTGTTCCTGATGCAGGCCAGGATGCTATTGGCCTTCTTGGCTGCCTGGGCACACTGCAGGCTCCTGTTCAGCCTACCATCAACCAGTACCCCCAGGTCCCTCTCTGCCTGGCTGCTCTCCAGCCACTCTGACCCCAGCCTGTAGCACTGCATGGAGTTGCTGTGGCCAATGTGCAGAACCCGGCACTCGGATGTGTTCAATCTCATGCCGTTGGATGCTGCCCATCTGTCCAACCTGTCGAGGTCCCTCTGCAAAGCGTCTCTACCCTCCAGCAGATCAATACCTGTCCCCAGCTTGGTATCATCTGCAAATTTACTGATGATGGACTCAATGCCCTCATCCAGATCATCAATAAAGATGTTGAAGAGCATGGGGCCCAGCACTGATCCTTGGGGCACACCACTAGTGACTGGCTGCCAGCTGGATGTGGCACCATTCACCACCACTCTCTGGGCTTGGCCCTCTAGCCAGTTCCTAACCCAACGCAGTGTGCTCCTGTCCAAGCCATGGGCTGCCAGCTTGGCCAGAAGTTTGCTGTGGGGGACAGTATCAAAAACCTTGCTGAAGTCCAGGTGGACTACATCCACAGCCCTCCCCACATCCATCAGGCAGGTCACCTGATCATAGAAGGAGATCAGGTTGGTCAGGCAGGACCTGCCCTTCCTAAATTCATGCTGGCTGGGCCTGGTCCCTTGGCCATCCTGTAAGTGCTGTGAGGCTTTGTACTGGTCTGTAAACTATCTGCAGCAAGATCCTTCACCCACAAAAATTCCATTGATATAAGCCACAGATGTGTGCACTTAGACTTTACCCTTCATCTTTCTTAAAGAACCGCCTGAGTTATTTAGAATCTTATTAGTTACAGATGTATCTGTGAGGCATCCAGAATAGCAGGCCCTTTCTCTGCCAGGCATTTTTTGAGTATGTAGCTCCAGATACCATCACTTTGTGATTTTTTTTTCCCACTCAAAAACTTCTCTCCCTTCTACACAGCACTCAGTTGCTCCCTTCATCAGTGACACCCTGTATGTTCAGTGTTGAAAAGTGGTTTTAGAAGCCCTAGTACTCTCAAACATTCCAAGCATTTAAATGTAGCCATAAGGTGCCTGATGCATCCATACTTTCTAACAATGCTAACCAGTCTCTCTCTCAAAAGGAATTCAGTAATTTACAAAGCTGTCACACAGTGGCACGCAATTGAGCACGTGTACAACTTCACCTACAAAAAGAAACCGTCTACGAGAAGAAACCGTACAAAGGGAAGCCGAAACCTCAAAACCGAAGCTTCATTGATGCCTGATCGCTACTGACAGCGAACAGTGTTCCGAACTGTGACGCTTGTCCCTCCAGCACCAATTTCACAACTTTCTTATTTTCGAGTTACATCACGAACTTGCATAGACCCCCTAGATACGCATATGCACCTACAGGTACAGG
This sequence comes from Colaptes auratus, assembly GCA_015227895.2. Classification (NCBI taxonomy): domain Eukaryota; kingdom Metazoa; phylum Chordata; class Aves; order Piciformes; family Picidae; genus Colaptes; species Colaptes auratus. The sequence goes on along the minus strand of CM026897.1, from coordinate 117,306 downwards.
GAGAAACACGAACAGAATCTGCTGGAGCCGAGCCCAGGCAGACAAGCAGGGCCCAGTCACCCCGGACACCATACTGCAGCCCGCGCCCCCTACGGCGGTTTATCCCCGGCCCTCAGAGGAATCCACCGCCGCTCCTGCAGCACCTTACCACCAACCCCAGGGCTACCCGGAGGATCACGGCCACCCCCCACGCCAAGTTTAGCGCCAGTCCCACCCTCTACTGGGATTGTGCTACTACCGCAACCACTCTCCACAGCCCGCCCCGCTGAGGGAGGGCCCTGCCTGTCAAGGGCGGGAACTTCCGGCTTCAGGGGCCCCCGCCCGTCACCTTGGCCCTCGGGTCCGCACTAAACCAATGAGAGTGGGGAGTCGCAGCTGGGCAGGTAACCAGGCACCCAATCAAAAGGGCGCCACAGGACAGGTGGGGGCGGGGTTTCGGCGTGCTGTGCACGCGGCCCCGCCCCTCTGCCCCGCGCCCGCCGCGCCAATCGGCCTCCGCGGCGGCTCCCCGCTTACCCCCCTTCGGGCGGCGTGCGGCTGTGTTTGGAGGTGGGGGTGCGGCGCGCGTCGGCTCCGCGGGGGAGGGGCTACCTGACAGGAGTGGCGCCGGCTGCGGCAGCTGCTGGCGGGGCTCGCGCCCTGCCTGCCTCCTGACGGCTACCTCTAGCCGCCGCCGCCGCGTGAGGGGGCGCCCGGCAACCGGGCCGTGAGGGCAAGCGGATAGCCCGGGCCGGAGCAGAGCGGAGGCAGCCATGGCACTGGTGGCCCCGGAGACTCGGAAGTTCACGCGGGCATTGAGCAAGCCCGGCACGGCGGCAGAGCTGCGGCAGAGCGTCTCCGAGGTGGTGCGCGGCTCAGTTCTCCTGGTGAGTGGAGGGGCGGCCCGGGCGAGGCTCCGGCCGGCGGTATGCTCACGCCGGGGCCTCTTGGGGCTGCGGAAGGGCACCGTTTAATTCCTCCCAAACGTGCACGGCTTGTCACAGCGGCGCGGCGGGTGGACGTCGGCGCGGCCCCTTGCCGGACTCGAGGCTCTTCGCAACCCCGGCGGCTGCCGCGGGCGGGGTGAGGTGCGGGTGCAGCCGCAGGCGGGGTAGGGACGCTCCCAGCGGCAGCCGCGCGGAGGACGCCATGGGATGCGGCGCCCGGCGGGCACGGCCAGGCGCTCCCGTCTGCGCTGCTGCAAACTTCACGACGTGAGGCGGAGCGGGACAGCCAGGGCAAACGGAGCCCTCCGGGGAACAGCGGCTGCCGCCTCACTGTAACCTGCCCTAGGCCAGGTGGAGGGCCCGGCGTGTGCCGCCTTTCTCCTCCACCTGTAGAGTGGCTGCAGCTGGTGCTTGGCCTCATTTGACCGAAGTATTTTCGCATGTGTGAAAATAGTGATGTAAAAGTGATTTTTAGTCTTGCTTTTGTCTGCGTACTTTACAACAAAACTACGGTTTTTGTTGCATGTCTCGTACAGAAATATGAGTGCTGGCAAGTGTAACAAGGGTGTTTTAGTCTATTTTTGTGTCCGGTCTGTATTGTGCTAGCGCGTGGTAGTTGTTGCCAGTTCACAATTGTGCGCATTAATTTAGTTTAAACTTCTGGAAGTGAATTTGTGTGAAGATTATACAAAGTGAACTAAGGCAGCTGAGACAGGGAGACATGTACGTTTTTTCTTGGCCTGACTGTACCAGGTGATGACGTCTTAACCTCAGCGAGATTTTTTTCAGAGCTTCTGTCTTCAGGCTCTTATTCATGGCATGCATTTGTTTTCCATGTGGTTTTGTTATCTCCAAGGGAAATGGTTTAGTAAGCACTTAACCTCGTGTAAGTAGAGATGTTTTGGTGCTGAGGTTCCTGACACTGGAAGCTGATCTGTCATTTGTTTTTCATTCTTGCTAAGTATGGTCTTGTCTAACTTTGTTAAACTGCTTGCCAGAACACTGTTTGTCTTGTCACAGTTATGTCTTGTGAGACTAGGAAATGTAGTTGTAATTCAAAGACAAATACTTTCTTGTAATAAAACGATGACTCTAAAATAAAATTACTGTTTATTCACCTGTGGATCACACAATATATAATAGAACAGCTAATATACATAGTTTAGGGCCCACCTGAATGCTGACAGCTTTCCACAAGACACAAGCACCTAGACATGTATTGGAACATCTAGTATATGTTAACTCTTCTTCAGGGTTCAAGTCTTTTCTGTGAAGAGTGAAAGATATGTGTATTTAAAAAAATAATTAATATTGGGGGAATATGAAAGGCATTTATGTATTTTTGACAGAAATATTTCTTTTGCAGTAACTGATAGCCCTGCCCTGCTCTCCCCCTTCCCCTTTAGAAGTGTTTTCTTTTTTTCCTCTTTTCCCCCCCTTTCCCTTAATTTCCTTATGACTAATGTCATTGAGATGAGTTGGGAAATACTTATCCAATTCTTTAATTCATTTAGGTTGAGCAAATACATAATAGGATGGTATTCACTAATATTTCAGGTATTTTTGCTAGAACAGCATATTCGGCAGAATTTTAAAGAGTTGAAAGAAGTGGTGGTGTGAAGTGGCATACTGGCTCAATCTTGTTTTGGATAGGGACTTCATCACTATTTTATAAAGCAAAGTTAGTGACTTACATATCAGATTTATGATCCTTATCTGGTAGCTTGATGCATGGAGCAAAACCCCAGCCATGTTTTGCCTCTGCTGTTATGTCTTTTCTGTGATCATAAATGCCTTTCATTTTATCACTGAACTACTGTGTTCCTGCCCACACAGTTTAAATCATCCTCCTCTGAATGTTCTCTAACAATTTTTGTTGAGCATTGTGATGCTTGGAATGAAAGTGTACCTTTTATTTTTTAAAACAAAGTACTTTAGCTGGGATATGTTTGTGCCTTTTTTTTTCCTCCTGTAAAAGACTAATTAAAAATATTTAAATATTTACTTTGCTAAGTTTGATAGGTAGACCTGATTCTTAGCTGTTGGGAGTTTCTCGTACTTCATATCTGAAAAATCTCTTAGGCTGATCTGGTGAACACAGGATTCTTATCAGTATTATAGTAGTTGTGAAATGCTCCATTCAGACATGTAGCTTTAAAAAAAGAAGTTGTCTCTCTTTCCTAAGTCTCTCAAAGCTCTTTAATAGAGCACTCTGCCAGGATTTCTTGAGCTGGGTTGTCAACAAAATATGTTGCTTAAAACATTGTTCACCATTGGTAACTACTGTGGTCTTACTGTCGTCACTTGCTCGTGAACAAATACTGAAGTTTTGCAATACTGAAAAAAATTTGGAGCTGGTTGCTATTGGCTAGGTTTACACTGTAGAACCTGGAGATAGGAAAGAATGATTTAAACTAGCAGTTCTTGGCGAGTTATCTGTCCAGATGTATACAGCCAAATACTGCTTCTGACTGTGCATCTCTGCAGCGGAATGTACTAAGAAGTGATACAAATTATCTGGTCACTACATGCAGTAGCAGATAAAAGTGAACTGCTAATCTCTCTGAGGTTATATGGGTGGTTATTGTGGCTACCATTTAACAGTTCCGTCCATTTTTACCATCAACAATATAGACTTAAACATGCTAAATGCATTTATTTAAAAAAAAAAAAAATTAGGTTTACTGGCACATCTCTAAAACACACTTGATTTTTTTGCTTTGTAGATGTTCTTAGGATCATACTGATGAAAGAGGACTGAAACCAGCATGTCAGTAGAGGATAGTGTGATATATTTTCAATTTTCAGATTGCTCTTCATTGAAACTAAAAGATACGTTCAGCCAACTGGCAGACTAAATAGATCAAGTGAATAGTAAAACAAAAAAATAATTAAGCAGACATGGTTAGGCAAGCCAGTTTTCATCACAGAATGAAGAAAGTGATCTTGTCAGAGTCTGACATCTCATACATTCTGTTGCTGACCCAACAAGTACGCTTTGCTTGGCTGAGCCAAAAGCTTTGGCAACTAGCTTTTCACTGTGCTATAAGGCACATAATCTATATCTTGATTATTTGGGTCCTTTTTTCCTCTATTTTGTGCTTGATGGTAACGTCCTTGCTGAACACGGTCTTGTGCATTGTTGATATTGTTTTGACTTCAGACTAGCTGTGTGACTTAATGTGATGCCTCTGGCCACTCAAATACATTTATGTGTATGGCGAACAACGTATTGGTCTCTTAAACCAGCAGTCTTACCCAGAGCAGTTTTCAATGCAACTTTAATATTATGCATAATTGAGAGCAATCTCTTTAAGTGGTGATGAGTTATCCAAAGCATGTTGTATACAGATCAGTAACACTGCTGGAGGGGTATGTGGTGTCTGGTTCAATGATACTTGAATGATAAATTATTTTGTGACAAAGGCATTCTACCTGACGTTAAATTAACCCGACAATTAAGGATAATATGGAATTAAGAGATTCAGATTTAGTTTTATTTTGCCTAGCTGTCTATAGTAAAATGCCCTTATCAAATATGCATATAATAAAATGCTTCAATGTAACAAGTAATGCAGCAAAAGTTGTTTTCCCTGTGCTGAAATTAACATGGTAAAGAAGAAGCTTTAAGATATGGGAAAACAGGATGAACTCTAAGTGATTTCTATTTGTTCTGTGCGATTGTCCTTTTCCATTTGAATGTGTAAACCAGGTTGAGTTTGAATGCTGAAATCATCATATCGTAATACAGTCTTGGGCTTTATATGTTAACTTCAGGTATCTGGTAGAGCTCTTGAGTTCTAAAACTCTTGTAGAAATTGAGCTTTTCAGATATGGAGGAAAATTGGTATATCTTAAAGACGTGGATCTCCTAAAAAGTCTTTGATCTCAAACTCAACTTTTAGAAGATGACATATTTGTGACTTTAACATAATGTCATCTGTGGCTTGATGGTCCTAATGTCTACTTTCTGTGAATCTCAATTCCTTAAAAAAAGATTGATAGGTGCACTCTATGCAACACTATTACAGTGTTTTTAACATAATGATATATAGGATTATGTAGTATTCATTTTGGCTTGATATTTCCCTTTATCACTTGTGTATCTTTCCATATGCCCTGTGCTGTTCTGTGTAGTGGCTTCTCTGTATACAATGAGAGGAGTATTTTGAAACTCACTAACTGTGAGATTTAGATTGCAGTGTTGGTGCAGGAAGAGATAGTTGGGTATGTATTGCTGAAGATATGAGTGACAACTGGAATTTTTTAGACCACATGGGTGCAGAAAAGCTGGAAGCTGTAAAGGAATGTGAAAATGAATACAAAATGAATACAAAAGGAATTTGAAAGATGTGGATTGTTCACTGAGAGAGTTGTTCGCCATTGGAATGGGCTGCCCAGGGAGGTGGTGGAGTCAGCATCCCTGGAGGTGTTCAAGAGGGGATTGGATGTGGCACTTGGTGCCATGGTTTAGTCATGAGGTCTGTGGTGACAGGTTGGACTTGATGATCTTTGAGGTCTCTTCCAGTCTTGGTGATTCTGTGATTGTTATGAATGGTTGAGAGAAAGCAGGGAGTTGAGAATTAAAACTCAAGATTTTAATGAAAAAATTATTACTGACAATGAATGTCATCCTAATACATCACATCTTGGAAGAACTCTCTGCAAACTTGGCTTACTACACCAGCCTCTGAACCACTGACCTTTCTGGGTGGAAAAAAAATTGGTACTTAAGCCTGAAGACGTTGTTTCCTAAAGGAAATTAAAATTGTCAGAGAATAAGATGTTTTTGATAAAGATGTTAATTTTATTTCAGCAAAGTGCATGTGAAAGCCTTTTTGATTGGATGCAAAACGCTGACAAGAAAACTTTTATTTCTGGCAAGTCTGATACTGCTAAGATTTACTTGCTATGTAGATGTTTCTGTGGTTGTGAAGATTCAGAGGCTGGACTATAGCTCTAAAATGTCTTTTAATAAATACCATTAAACTTATTTAAATTTTGAATGTCAGTAAGTTTCTTGTTCAGAAAGGGAGGGTAGAGGCTTGAGAAATACAGGACAGCTGAATTTCAGTGAACAAAAATAACACTTAACCATTCAACCATTCTTGTTATCTGCACCTTATTTTCTTATTTTTCTGGAACTTTCCTAGTCTACCTAAGTATTTCTGTTCTATTAGTTAAGTCTATTCTAGATTTCTATTCTAGTACATAATGTAATAGTAAATACTTTAAAGTAGTTGCATCTAATACAGCGAAAGTAAAATGTAAAGTGATGCTGGATTGAGCTTTCAGTCTATGGTGGCAGCAGCTCTCATGCAGCATGGAATACCACAATGTACCTTCTGTTTCTTCTCTCTGCTCATGCTCCTTAATACTCAATCAGCATCACATATTTGTATCTCAGTGGAAGTATAATTGATGGTACTTGAATTTAAACTTGGGAATTTCACAACTATGATTCCCCCCTGCCCCCCTTATTGAAGGTGTTGTACAATAAACTTTGTACTTCTATACAAAAGTTTCAAAGATGTTTCTGTAATTATTCTTTTTCAAAACTAGGCCCTTAATGTCAACTGTTTTTTCAGAAATTGAAAAGCATGGGACACTAAATCAACAACCATTGACTTTTTAAAGTGATACCTCACTCATCTAAACTACTTGAAATTTTTAGGGATGAATGAGTTTGTGCAAAGTCTATACAAGTTGAAACAAATTAGTCCTTTGTGAAGTTTCTTCTACTAAGAAACATAGCTGTTCATGTAGTGGGAATATCAAATGACCTCACTTAAAATGAACTAAGTAATCAAAATACACTGTAAAACAACTCTTCTCCAAGTCTCCAAACCCAAACAAACCACAAAAAACAACCCCACCACATCTAAAAAGGATGATTAAAAAAAAAAGGAAAAGTTTAGTCACAGCAATGCTGAGGAGGAGTAATGCTTATTCAGAGCTGCTTGAATGCAGGGAAGTCTGTAATATAGATCCATCAGTGTAAATAAATAAACCTTTGCTGCTGTGTTGTGTAATTCTGGATGCTTTTGGTTACTCAGGTGTAGCTACCGACTTAAAAAGAGGTGCTAGGTTGACAGATACTGATCTAGGTTTGGAAATTTGAGGCATAGGCTAACCTGATTCTTGTACTTCCGGATACTTTGTGAATGGGAAGAAGCTATTTGGTGAATTCAGGTATAATACAAGACGTTTTATTTTCACTTATAAAGAGTGACTCTGCATTATACTCAGATTGCATAATGCTTGCATATTTTTGAGTAGAGAAGACATTTAAATATCTGGTTACATCAGTGTAGAATGTAACACATTGCAATTTCTGTGTTGTAAGTAAAATGTAGTTGGTTTCAGGAGCTTGAAGTTCAATGTACTTCAATGTACCTGAGTTTGTAGACATTTAATCTGTTTTCAGCTTACAAGTCCAGAACCTTCACTGCCTTTGGATGCTTGTGTTTTAAGGTATATGGTCTTACTAGATTATTAGTTGCCCAAGGCACAGCTGTGCTTCATGTGCTGGAAGGAGTCATGAAACATACATGAATAAGAAAAATAGAAGCCCTAGAGAAAGAGCAGTGTTTTTTGTGGGAAAGGCAAAGGCTAGTAACATAGCTCTTAGTCTCATTTTAACAGATCTCTGAAGAAATGAGAAGCCAAATTGAAATGCTGGCTAGCATTGTGAATATTAACATACAGAAAAGAGGCTTTGGTTTCAAGGTGATAAAAAGGCAGTAATCCATTTTCTAGTTTGATCACATTGCCAGTGCTATTTCGTGCTGTTTGTTCTTGAGTGTTTGGTAATTGGTTTCAGAAGTTCTGTTCTTCACCAGGGTGCTGATACTGCCAGAAAATTTGCTCGCCCATCATCATACCTTTCTAGGCTCCTTTGTAGGCCTGGTTGTGAGTGACTACAGCCAAGCAATAGAGTAATATGGAACTGAAGCTTTGTGAAAAAAAGATTGAAATGTGCTGGCCCATTCCTCACTTGGCCCAGCATGGTGATGACGACAAGTGGTATTTCAGGCCTTTGTCTGCTAGACATATTTGCACCCACTTGCACTGCCACTAATAGTTGTGAGTGTAATGTCATATAATTTATTAGGTGTTCTAGCAGAAAATCACAGAAGTGTGCTTCCCTTTAAAGAATGTTCAAGGTAGCTTCACTCTTACTTTTTGCTAATCCAAAAGGGAGTTTAAATTCATGTTGCACCTCAAGCGTCAGAGAGTTTAAAAAGAGCATTCAGGTTAATGAAGGGATGACACACATCATAATTATTTGAAGGATGTTATTCTCATTTCTATCAGAAATTATCTTGGGATTCTTGCTTACCAGGCTTGTTATCACCTTGGAGTTATTGCTTGGTATTGTACATGGCTTTAGATGGCTCGGTAATGTTGAATATAGAGCATACAGCACGATCTGATAAGTTTTTCCTCACATGAAATAGAAGATTTCTAATAGGGGAAAAAAGTAATAAAAATCCTGCTGTATGCAGTCTTGCTGGTAAAGTTCATGGTACAATACTTCTAGCATAGTGTTTTGGCAGCTAATGTGCTGCTGGAGGGGAAGTTGGAACTTGTTCCTGACTGAACAAGGAACAAAGGGAAGAAAGGAAGGTGTGAATCACCTCCATAGAGGGATTAAAAGCTCAGAAGGATGTCTTAGCTCTGAAGTTTCTGCTGCTCTTCCCTGAACACAGTGAGGTTCAAAAACGGGGGATTAACCTTTTTTTTTCTCCCCCCCAGTCTGCTGTGCTATTGATCATTATTTATTCTTCATGGTTTTATCAGTGACTCTGAAAATAATATCCTATAATTAATGACTTGTAGCTCTCCAATAATGAAAAAAGTGTGCGGTGGTTATCAGTTAGAGCCCAGAATAATTGCTTCAGCTTCAGAAAGCTTCAAGCTATGTGACCGCTAGATGGAGTCCAGTGAGCATATTTCAATACTAGAAGCGCTGTTTTTATGGCTTGAGATATGGGAGAGTTAAAAGTCCAGGTGTTTTGTGGCTCACCGTTAACAATAAATGTTCATTTATTCAATTTAGATTTATTTGGACAAATTGCTGAAATTCTTCAGTTTATTTTTGGTGTGTCTGTCCTCCAGGTGTACTTAAGTTTGAATTTAAGGTGTATGCTTTACTGGCAGCAATTAGTACTTATTTCTGAATGAAAATGTATTGTAACTCACATGAGAATGGCTGAAGGCTGATCCTTTCTGCAGCTCTCAATTGTGTGACCTAAAACTATTAGCTAAGATATTTAGCATTTTGTAACGAGCATATTTTAAATTTGCATGCATTTCTCCATCAGCACATACATAATGCAGTGTACACAAAGATAGGAAGAGCATTTAGAATAGAATAGAATTAACCAGGTTGGAAAAGACCTTTGAGACCTTTGGTTGCCTGGGAGAAGAGACCAACCCCCACCTAGCTACAACCTCCCTTCAGGTAGTTGGAGAGAGCAATAAGGTCTCCTCTGAGCCTCCTCTTCTCCAGGCTAAGCAACCCCAGCTCTCTCAGCCTCTCCTCATAGGGCTTGTGCTCCAAACCCCTCACCAACTTTGTTGCCCTTCTCTAGACACATTCCAGCAACTCAACATTTCAGGGGTTGCATCATTTATGCCTTCTTCCCATTTCTCTGAATGTATAAAAAACATAACAGGCACAAACACCCCTTGTTTGTTGATTAAAAGAAAGTTGACATTAGCTAGCTATGGCAGCTTACTTGACTAGATAGGACAGAACTAAATCCTGACCTAATTTCCATAAGCATTATTTCTTACTTTTGATATGACCTTTGATATTAGGGACTTCTCATGTGAATGATAAAGCGCCTCTGATCTTCAACCAGTGATAAACTACTGTGACATTAGAAGTACTAAGTATGGCTTGTTTTTTTTTTCCTCTCTTTGATGCAGATATGTTCTTAGAGCCTATCTGAGTGTGCAGATTCTCAGTCAAAATTATGTAGGAATCCAAGCATGCTATTCTCAAGAGTACCTCCTGGAGTAATCATACTGGCTTTCTTCTAAAGGATGGAATTTTCTTGGAGCTTTTCTCTTTCTCTGTGGTTACTATATGGCTACCCAGTGTAAAGCCACAGAGTCATGGAAGCATGCAGGTTAAAAGGAAAACCTCTGGAAGGTGTATAGTACAATCCCTTGCTCAGACCAGATCTGGTTAGTGCTGGTATCGCATGGGCTATGCCAATCTGGTTTTTATATCCACAAAGATGGGGATATTTTAACCTCAGTATTTGAAAAACCTTATGGATGAAAACCCCCCAAGTAATTTTATACAAATGAAATATTTTGTATTTTACTTCTTGTCCTATGACTGTACCTTTGAGAGCAGTCTGACTCTACCCTCTCTACTCTCCCATTAGGTGACTGCAAACAGCAATAAAATCTCACTTTAGCCTTCCCTTAAGGGTGGACTATCTCAGATTTTTCTCATATGTTGTATGCTGCAGCCTCTAAGCTGTCATTGTGGACCTCTAGCAGACTCAGTTCAATATATCAATGTCTGTCTTGTACTGAGAAGCCTGATCAGTATGTTTAAATTGCTGTCTGACAACCTTATTCACTCATTCAGACCACAGCTGTCTAATTTGGCTACAAGGATACTAAGGGAGACTGTATCAGAAGCCTTATTTTACTAACAATTCAATGTCCTTTGCTATCTCCTTGTTCAAAGAGCCAGCTGTCTCATCACAGAAGGCAGACTGGTTGGTCAGGTGTAATTTGTCCTTGGTAAATCCATGTTGTTTTCTTGGAACTATGCTGTTAGTCTATATTTTGAGAAATGGCTTCCATGAGGTTTTCATCATAATTATCTTGGAGACTGGAGTGGGTCTGACCAACCTGTAGTTCCCTGTATAGTCCTTCTTGCCGTTCTGTAAGGTGGTTATGAATTAGTAGGAATAATCTGTATCCAGACAGACACTCTGCACTAGTTTTGACAAATCAGATTCTTATAAGTTTTAAGACAAGACTAAAATTTGTTGTGACCACTAAGCAGCTTTTGGCACAGTTCCTTGTTTCTGAAGAAGTGTGAGGTCTTGAAGAGAATTACCTGATAAAGTTCTTCTATGAAATGTGCATGAAGTGACCATTGCAGAAACAATCCTTGCAGCAGGAACCAGCACCTGCATTTTAATCTTTGACTTCTCTAGGAACATTCCTATTGAGTATGAACTCTTGTATATAAATATCTTTTTCCTCTTGTAAGGCTATTTGATCTTTGATTCTTTCCAGCAGCATAGCTTTATCAGGCAGAAGCAAGTACATTGCTTTGATATGCTATCAGCTGTTTAAAGTACTCCAGAGAGTAATAAGTGATGTTGGTTTTAGTCTGTTTGGGCTAAGAAGGATTTAGGCCCACATCTCTAACTTTTTGAGCCAATATACAGGCAGCTGCTGAATGGAAGGTAATGCTCCATCTACAAATACTGTCATGTTTTCTGAAAAGCTGAATTCATTCAGGATGTCTTAGGATCTAACAGAAACCAGATGTTTACTTCTGTCAAGATGGCATCAATTTGGGCATGTTAGATAAAAAAGACAACTTTATGTATAAAAACATAAGTACCTACTTCTACTGTTTTAAGAAATGAAGGGTATTTTTGTGGCTCTTAAGTAGGACCTAAATGATTGCATCCATGGTGAACCTCATGAATGCCCGTGTGAAGCTGGCAATGTTCAACAAGGCCAAGTGCATGGTCCTGCACCTGGCTGAGGACAAACCCCAGTATCAGTGCAAACTAGGGCTTGAAGGGAGTGATAGTAGCCCTGTGGAGAAGAACCTGGGGGTACTGGTAGATGAAAAAATGGACATTATTTGGCAGTGTGGGCTAGAAGCCCAGAAGGCTAGCTGCTTCATGGGCTGCATCAAAAGTGTGGCTATCAGGTCAAAGGAGGTTATTCTGCCCTTCTATTCCACTCTCCTGAGACCCACCTGGTGTACTGCATCAATCTCTGTATGGTTATGCTTTTTGGAACTAATCTGGTTTTCAAAGGGCTGCTTAACACGTTGATTTGAAGTTCCTTCAGTTACCAAATGAAAAGGTATTGGGGATCTATTGTAACCAGACTGGTGGTGAGATCCTTAAAATAGTGGTGTAACTGTACTTTTAAAAAGTTAGGTTGAAAGGGGATGAGGTAATAGAAAGCAGCCCTGTGGAAAAGGACATGGGAGTGCTGATGGATGAGAAGCTGGACATGAGCAGACTGTGTGTGCTTGCAGTCCAGAAGGCAAATCACATCCTTGGATGCTTCAAAAAATGTGTTGCCAGCAGATCCAGAGAGGTGACTCTTGCCACTTTACTGTGTTCTGGCGAGACCTCACCTGGAGTACTGCGTCCAGGTATGGAGCTCTCAATACAGGAAGGACGTGGACCTGATGTAGCAGCTCCTGAGGAGTGCCACAAAAATTATCAGGGGCTTGGAGCACCTCTGCTATGAAGACAGCCTGAAGGAGCTGGAGTTCTGCAGCCTGGAGAAGAGGAGGCTTCAGGAAGACCTGATGGCAGCCTTCCAGTACCTGAAGGATAGAGAGAGACTGTTTACAAAGCCCTGTGGTGATAGGACAAGGGGCAATAGCTTCAAACTAGTGAAGAACAGATTTAGATTGGATGTTAGGGACAGGGTAGTGGAACACTGAAACAGGTTGTGCGGGAAAGTGGTTGGGTCCCCATCCCTGGAGATACTCAGTGTGAGGCTTGAGGGGGGGTCTGGGCAGCTTGATCTAGTTGAGGATGCCCCTGCTTACTGCAGAGGGTGTTGGACTAGGTGGCCTTCATAGGTCCTTTCCAACCCAGACTAATCTCTGATTCTGTATGATTCTATGATTCCCAGCATTTTTTTTTGAGAGGAACTAGAACTTCTTCTTTATTACCTGTCAAAAAGAGCACATCTCAAAAAAGATGCAGTTTTGAACAACTTAAAACAAAAACAATAGCTAGTTTGAGGAATCTCATAGTGCAGTCAGTACAGATTCAATACAGTACTTAACAAGAAGCAGCTTCTTAATCCTCATAGAAGTGAATGATTTGGCTTAGAGAATAAACATTTGCTATAAATACTAACTAAGATAACTCTTCATAAGTCTGTGTGCTTTCTGGTGCAGATCCTTTTTCACAAACCAAGAGACGACAGACATTAATGATGTCTCCCTTTTACTGTCTTCCTCCTGACTTCGTTATGGAAAAAGATCTTTGCATAACCCAGGCTCAGCTAAAGGCAGTTTGCACTGTCTAGCTTGCTGCTCATACGATGTGCAGCCTGGTCTTACTCTTATGTTGTGTGGTTGGGGTTAAATACTGTAATGGATAATACTACAATATGTCATATTTCTCTTTGGATGTTCACTGCTTGTGCAGTTTGGTTGCTCACTACAGTAGTAAGAGTCTCCTTAGTGAAGTTGGCAACTTCCACTTTTCACCGAATCAATATCTTAGTTAAAAGTTGGCTTGTTGGTAGACTGCTTTACATGGCATATTACTCAGATTTCTTGTAGTATGAGTGTTTTAGCATCTGGTCAGGTACCTCCCCTCTGTGGTTTCTTCCCACTCCTCAGGTTCATTCCTATATTTCTCTCAAGCTCTATTTGGACTGCTTTTTGTGTCATTGCTGTTTACCACTGTGTTGATCCAAGTCAGTTCTGGTTGCCTATTTTAAAATAGCATAGGAACATGATGCAAAATTCATGCAAGGAATAGTCAGAATTAAACTTACTCTCAATTGGTTTTGAATTAGAACACCTCCTAGGGTAACTTCCGGTCTGACTTAATCTCTGCTTCTGTTGTATGTTTGTCTTTCCAAGTGAAATCTTTTAGTCTTCCTGTTTCTTTGATTCCTACCTAGTGCTTTAAAAGTGAGGTTATTTTCTGGACATTCAAAGGACCTGTCTAGTGCATAATAATTTGTTGCAAAGTGACTTATTTTTCTCATACTTTAAGGCATGAACTTTTTTTTTCTTCTTTTTGCTCGAAAAGACCAGGCTGGCCAGCCTGATCTAGTGTGGGGTGTCCCCGCCCATGGCAGTGGGGTTGGATCTAGATGATCATTGTGGTCCCTTCCAACCCTGACCGATACTATGATATTATACCACTATGAAATATTTCCTATTATGAAGTCTGAAATTACATGGAAACCCCTCTAAACTGTGCTTTTTTAAAATGATCTCTTAATTTTTTTATATCACAGTTGGAACTGTCAGGTCTCTGTAATCCTGCATTCCAGATGGGCATGCAGGATTCTGCACTAGAAACATTGTCAAATATTGGGGTTTTTTGTTTGTTTTGTTTTAATTATTTTTTTTCTTCATACAAAAAAAATTGAGTATCTGCATATTGTTATGATGTGTTTAAGTTATAAATATAACGAGGCATGCTGGGATATAGTAACTACCCAGATGTTAGGGAAAAATGCTAATACATCTTAACTATTTCTTCTGAATATCTCATTAAAGCATGCCAGTATTTCTTTGAGATGAGTTAATTTGCATGGGGGCAAATCTTCAGCTAAAATCATTAATCTGTTTATCTTCTTTCATGATTCCTTTTAATTTACCTTGTTTTAACTTCATTGCAACAATGTTGAGTTTGCACGTTTGCTCTTTCATCCAGGTTTACAGTTCTTCAAGTAAATGCATCTCAGCACTTTCAATTTAGCAGAAATATAAAACTAACCAGCAATTTCTGACAGGGTGATTGATAGTGTTATGGTGAGGATTTGGACAGTTATTTTTGCAGATATTGCCTTTAAAAGTAGTTTAAAAATTTTAACCTTCTGTTCCAGTTTTTATTTACATACTTGTATGACAGATGCTGTCTCAGTATGTCAAGTGAGTCCTTTACTGATAATTGGATCAATACAGGTGTGATGCACTATAAACAAACAAACAAAAAAGGTATTTAAAATGTCATTCTGTATTATTATTTTTTTTTTTTTTAGTTGTGGATACTGATCTGAACTAGACAGTTGTCTGTGTTTCTTCCTGTGCTGCCCCCTCATTTTTATGACTATGGACCATTTGCAATCAAGAACTAGATAAAATAATTTTCAGGCAGGTGATCACTTTGCATGCAAGGAAAAGAAAAAGTAAAGACAGTCTTCAGTTCCCTTGTGGTTTGCCTGAACTGATACTAGCACGATGATAACGTGGATTTGATTGAAGTGGGTTTATACAACGCTGCTTTTTTTCCCTAGCATCAGTGATTTAGGAATTTCCCCCTCATATTTCAAGTTTCTTATTTTGAAGTTTTGTGTTTTAAACACTGAAAAGCACATATAGGTCAAGCAAAAAATAATGTTTGCTAGTACAAACTCTGTGCTAAGCATTCTGGGAGAGTGCTTTCTTGCAGCAGATGAGGATTCTTTGTGGCTGGCAGCAGAAACTGCAGCAGCATCTTTGCAGTTTCCTTTCATCTTCGATTATGTTCTAAGGATTCTTGAAATACAGGAGCTCTTTCCCTGACCCTCTGGAGTATCATTTAATCTCTTTTGTGGAGTACAGCACATGCTGAAATCCTGTCTTCTACAGTTGAGGTATCCTTTTCGTCACCCTCTGATTTTTGTCTTCTGCGGCTGGATTTTTTGGCAATGTGTGGCTTAAGCAAATAGGATTACGTTTCAGTAGCTGATGGTTTCTAGTCGAGGAACATATTAAATGCCGGATGTAATGAAGATTGTACAAAGAAACATTTCTGGGAAGCATAGGAAAATGATTCGAGTCGAGCAAAGGAAGACCTTCTGCAAATGCAATCAGGGCTGCTAGAAATGCAAGATTCAACAGATTTGGAATGGGTTGCACTACAAGTGTGGTTCTTTTTAAAGGCATTCGCACAGTTTTTGAGAGAAACTGTGGTTATATATGCAAGCAGCAAGGGGAAAACAATGCCCTTGAATACACAGCATTCAGCTTGCCAAATGAAGATTCAGGAATATTGATTCATCCATCCCTGGTAAATACAAACTTGTTTCATTAATAATTTTATCTAATAATTTAAAGCTAAACTAAAACCATGATGCTGTGTTTATTTAACATATGCTGTGTACCCACATTATTTTGTCCTGATATTAATGCATGTGTGTGACATGTACCAACACGTGCATGCAGCTGCAATGTTAAAGCTTAGGATTCATATTGGTTGTATCATTTAGATTTGTATTGATAGCTCTGAAGAATTTGAACTCTGTACACCAGATTGCTGTAAAAGATTGGATGCCGTTAGATCTTTCTAAACGTCCTCTTGGAATGTATTTGGCACTTCAGTTGAAATAAAACAGATGATTATGTTATTCAGAAAAGCTAAGGAATGCATTGTTGGGAAAACTACCGCTGGATTTCAGTTGTTTTTTGTGGATTTGATTAACCTTTTTCTCTGAAACTGTGTTTAACTTACTGAGAGGGATACAGGAGCATTCTGGAAGGAAAAAAAATGGTTAAGGAGAGTCATAACTGTTTTCTGAACCTGCTGTGCTCTCACACGTTTATTTTAGGTGTTGCCTCATGCAAGGAAAACAGGCTTTAAGGTGAGTCTGTCTTCTTTGTGCCCCCCAGGTTAATGACGCAGTTGTGCGTCAGATGCATGGCATTTAGGCTTGAGGGGGTGGAATTGCAGTGGCTACTGTGCACCCCTTGCTTCAGAATTGGGCTAGTTAAGGATTTAAATACATAACTAAAATAATTTGGAGTTACTTGTTAATTGCTTTGTCACTGGCCTAGATAACTGGGATGAGAGGGGTGTGGTACACTGAAATAATTGGACAGATTTTGACAAGCTTGTACTGCCTGCTGTCATACCCACACTGCAGTTGCAGTTATGGAAAGCCTTTAGACATTTACAGGGCTTTGTTGTCTTTCTGCTCTTCAGGTCCTTTCTTGCAGAACTCAAACACGAGAAAAAAATGTGTGTATACGTAGGATTCTCTGTGTGTATATATGTATATTTATACATGTGTGTACACACACATTAGCTTCCAGGAGAGAATACAGAATAATCTGAACTGTCTTCAGATGCTTAAAATAACTTACAGTATGTATTACCCTTCATGATAGTATTGCATTTTATGGATTCTTAATGTGGTTTGATATTAAAAATAAAATGGCTTCCTATAGGTATTAGAAGGTTGTCTTTTACTGTTAGCCATTTTTAAGTTAGCCTCATACAGATGGTTGTTAGGCATTTGTTAAACTCTGGACAATGAATACTTTCAATAACTTTTGCACTCCCTTGTATTTAAGGCCTAACACCTTTACTGTGCTTAAATTCTACTTAGTCAGATGAGTGAATGAAGAAACACTTCTAAAAAAATGTAATATGAATTTTTGTAACTTGGATTTTCTTCTCCTCTTCTTTGTTTCACGTGGTATTGTTCCTGCAATAATTTCTCTTTACCACTAAGAATTGATTTTCAAACTGACAAAGTTAAGCACAAAATAGGTGTAGTCTGCTTCTTAGAACTGAAGTTCCACATCTGTCACTTAGTGTAGTGTGGTTTCCTTTGGTGGTTTGTGTTAATTTTTTTTTTTCAGTTCCAAAATTTCTAGGTGCTTTTAAATAATACTTTTACTTTTCTGTATGGCTTTGTCAGCTTGGTTTAACTGGAAGGACTAGATCAGAATAAGTTTCATAGTTTCATAGTTTCAGTCAGGGTTGGAAGGGACCACAAGGATCATCTAGTTCCAACCCCCCTGCCATGGGCAGGGACACCCCACACTAGATCAGGCTGGCCAGAGCCTCATCCAGCCTGGTCTTAAACACTTCCAGGGACGGGGCCTCAACCACCTCCCTGGACAACCCATTCCAGGGCTTTACCACCCTCATGGTGAAGAACTTCCTCCTCACATCTAGCCTGAATCTCCCCACCTAGTGGTCCATCCGTCAAACCCGTGTGTCACCAGCTTGGAGACCAGGATGTGGTGTGGGACAGTGTCAAAGGCTTTGCTCAGGTCCAGGTAAATGACATCAGTTGCTCACCCCTCATCTATTAATGTTGTGACCTGTTCATAGAAGGCCACCAGGTTTGTCAGGCAGGATTTGCCCTTGGCAAAGCCATGCTGACTGTTCCAAATCACCTCTTCACTATTCTTCTGAGTCAGCAGTGCCTCCAGGAGGATCTGCTCCATGATCTTTCTGGGCACAGAGGTGAGACTGACTGGCCTGTAGTTCCCTGGTTCCTCCTTCTTACCCTTTTTGAAAATGGGAGCAATGTTTGCCCTTTTCCAGTCTGTGGGGACTTCCCCAGTCTGGAAAAGGGCAAACATTGCTCCCATAAGTCTATTCCTGGAATAAATATCTGAAGGTTAGTATGGAAGTATGTGCAGAACTCAGGAGTCAGAATGACTTCCGGCTCTCACTATTGACTAGTGTAGTCCATAAGAACAGAAGTGAGAATTTTGCAAGGGAAAAGAAAGGTACTCCATTAAAGGGTTGCACTCTTAATGATCTGAGCTGGCACTGCACTGGCTGTCGCTTTCTGAGACATTGTCTGAGGCTGGGGAGTAGTTGCTACCGACTTAACCCCTTAACAGTGGAAATCAGAATTCTCCGAATGGGAAAAAGGGAACAATATAGTAGTCTTAGCACCAGCAAGAAAGTTTTTTATGAAACTTGCTCAGTATATACATAGAACTTTTCAATTATGTAATTTTTTTACTCTCTGCTATAAAAGCTAATTTGGCCATTGCTTCCTCATCTGAAGGAGAAGGACTTACAGGAGGAGAAATTGCATTGCTTCTCATTGAGAAGCCATGCAGGAAGAAGACGACAGGAATACAGAGAGAGCTCTTGAAGAGGATTTCATGGAGTCTTTAACTTAAGAACACTTCGACTCTCTTGCAAACCAAGTGTTGAAAAACAGTAAAAATTTCCTGTGAACCAAAAGCTCTTGGGAAGTAGCTGCTCTTGAAGGAAAAAAATTCCTTTTCTGTGAAGAAGTAGAGTCAGAATTAGTTGCTTTAACATTCACTTTTTGTACTTACCTGTTAATTGCCAGAGGTCAGAAGGTTCTGTCGAAAGTTTAATTCATTCTAATTAAAGTTTTATCTTAAGCAGATCCGCTCTTTGATTGCTTGAAGGAAAGGCAAAATGAAGCCTGGGTGAGACTGTATTCTTAGAGGAGTACAGTTAATTCCTCAGATATAATTGAAACTTACACTACAATACACCAGGTTGAAAGAGACCTTCAAGATCATCGTGTCCAACCCATCAACCAATCCAACCCACCTAAACAACTCAACCATGCAGCCAAGCACCCCATCAAGTCTCCTCCTGAACACCTCCAATGAAGGTGACTCCACCACCTTCACGGGCAGCCCATTCCAATGGGCAATCACTCTCTCTGTATAGAACTTCTTCCTAACATCCAGCCTAAACCTGCCCTGGCGCAGCCTGAGACTGTGTCCTCTTGTTCTGGTACTGGCTGCCTGGGAGAAGAGACCAACCTCTGCCTGGCTACAACCTCCCTTCAGGTAGTTGTAGAGAGCAATAAGGTCACCCCTCAGTCTCCTCCAGGCTAAGCACCCCAGCTCTGTCAGCCTTTCCTCATAGGGCTTGTGTTCCAAACCCCTCACCAACTTTGTTGCCCTTCTCTGGACATGTTCCAGCAAGACAACATCCTTCCTAAACTGAGGGGCCCAGAACTGGACACAGGACTCAAGGGGTGGCCTAACCAGTGCTGAGTTGTAGAGGGCAATGAGGTCACCTCTGATCCTTCTCTTCTCCAGGCTAAACAATCCCAGCTCCCTCAGCCTCTCCTCATAGGGCTTGTGCTCAAGGCCTCTCACCAGCCTTGTTGCCCTTTTCTGGACATGTTCTAGTATCTCGATGTCCTTCTTAAACTGAGGGGCCCAGAACTGGACACAGGACTCAAGGTGTGGCCTAACCAATGCAGAGTACAGGGGCAGAATGACCTCCCTGCTCCTGCTGGCCACACTATTCCTGATGCAGGCCAGGATGCCATTGGCCCTCTTGGCAGCCTGGGCACACTGAAGGCTCATTTTCAGCCTACAATCAAAACTTGCAACAAAAATGCTGTATCTTGCCTTTGGGAAGGTTTTTAACTGGGCATATGTGCTTTATATTCCTAGAACCATACAGTGGTTTGGGTTGGAAGGGACCTTAAAGATCTAGTTCCAATGTGCTTGCCATGGGGAGGGTCACTTTACACCAGAACAGATTATATGAGGTCCCACCCAACTTGACCTTGAACACTTCCATGGATGGGACATCCACAACTTTTCTGGGCAGCCTGTTTTACTTTCTCACCACCCTCACATGAAAGAATTTTCTTCCTTACATCTAATGTAAATCTACTTTCTTTCAGTTTAAAACCATTACTTGTCATCCTGTTGCTATAATCCCTAATAAAGAGTCCCTCTCCATCTTTCTTACAGGGCCCCTCTAAGTACAGTACATAAGGCTCTTACAAGGTCTTTCAGAGCCATCTCTTCTCCATGCTGAGCAACCCCAGCTCTGTCAGCCTGACTTCACAGGGGAGAACACAAGATCTATTAGGGTCTTGGATCCATACGCATAAAAACCTTATTTTGGCAAAAATTTACAGAATTTAGTTTGAGACACTATTAAAAGTTGCATCAAAATTAATGAAAAAAGCATACTGTTTCCTATAACATCCTCATAGAAAAGCTCAGGAAATGTGGTATAGGCGGCTGGTCCATGAGAAGGATTGCAGAGTGGTTTGACAGCAGAGTTCAGAGGGTTGTCATCAGTGGCACAGAGTCAGCTTGGAGGCCTGTGGCCAGTGGTGTTCCCCAGGGATCAGGGTCCTACATCTGTGGAGGAATAACAACATGCACCAGTACAGGTTAGGGGCTGCCTTACTGGAAAGCAGCTCTATGGAGAAAGACCTTGGAGTGCTGGTGGCCAGGAATTTCTCCATGGGAGGGCTAGGGTATTAGCTTTGGAGTTGGCAGGGATCATTAGGAGGGCTTTAAACTAGGTTTGAAGGGGGTGGGTGAGGAAACCAGTCTCTCAGAGGAGAGAGTGGGACACAAATTAGGGTTAATTGAGAAATCAACAGCCCAGCTGAAGTGCATGTACACCAATGCACGCAGTATGGGTAACAAACAAGAAGCACTGGAAGTCTTGGTCCTCCAGGAAGACTACGATATAGTTGCTATTACAGAAACATGGTGGGACGATTCACATAATTGGAGTACTGTGCTGGGGGGTTGCAGGCTCTTCAGGAGAGACAGGCAAGGGAGAAGAGGAGGAGAGGTGGCCCTGTATATTAGGGAATTGCTTGATGCCACAGAACTTGAGGTTACAGATGAAAGGGTTGAGTGCCTGTGGGTTAAAATCAGAAGGAGGCCTAGCAAAACTGACATCCTGATTGGAAGCTGTTATAGACCACCCAACCAGGATGAGGAGGCAGATGAAATATTCTACAAGCAACTGGAGCCTGTCTCAAGATCATCAGATCTTGTCCTTGACTTTAACCTGCCAGATATCTGCTGGGAACTTAATTCAGCAGAGAGGAGGCAGTCCAGAAGGTTCCTAGAGTGTATGGAGGAGAGCTTCCTGATGCAGCTGTAAAGTGAGCCTACCAGGGGTCAGGCCCTGCTTGACCTGCTGTTCTCAAATAGAGAAGGGCTGGTGGGAGATGTGATGGTGTGAGGCTGTCTAGGGTGCAGTGACCATGAGATAGTGGAGTTTTCAATATGCAGGGAAATAAAGAGGAGCAGTAACAGAATCCTCACTTTGGACTTCCAGATGGCAAATTTCAGCTTGCTCAAGCAGCTTATTCGGAAAAGGTAGCAGCCCTTAAGAACACAGGGGTCCAGGACAGTCGGACCTACTTCAAACAGGAACTCTTGAAGGCACAGGAACTGGCAGTTCCCATGTGTCAAAAGAGGAGCCGGAGGGGAAGGCAACCAGCCTGGATGAGCAAGCAGCTTTTGAAGGAATTAAGGGGAAAAAAAGAGGGTGTATTGCCTTTGGAAAGGGGGGGAGACAACTCATGATATGTTGAAGGATGTTGTTAGGTCATGTAGGAGGAAAATTAGGCAAAAGCCCAGTTAGAGCTTAAGCTGGCCACTTCTGTGAAAGACAACAAAAAGCATTTTTATAAATATATTGATGCTAAAATGAGGAGCAAGAAGACCCTCCCCTCCTTATTGGACCTGGAGAGGAACATTGTAACTAAAGATGAGGAAAAGGCTGAGGCTCTAAATACCTTCTTTGCCTTAATTTTCAACAATAAGGCAGGAGGACTTCAGGATACCTGGCCTTCTGAACTGATTGGTGGGGTCAGGGAGCAGTGTAGTACCCCTGAAATCCACGAGGAATGAGTTCGGGACTTGCTGAGCCACTTGGATCCTCACAAGTCCATGGGACCGGATGGGATCCATCCTAGGGTGCTGAGAGAGCTGGCAGATGAGCTGGCCAAGCTGCTCTCCATCATTTTTGAACAGTCCTGGCTCACTGGAGAGGTCCCAGATGACTGGTAGCTGACAAACATGATGCCCGTCCACAAGAAGGGCCGGATGGAGGAACCTGGAAAGTACAGGCCTGTCAGCCTGACCTCAGTGCCAGGCAAGATTATGGAACAGGTCATCTTGAGTGCAATCACACAGCACTTCCAGGATGGCCAAGGGATCAGGTCTAGCCAGCATGGATTTAGGAAGGGCAGGTCCTGCCTGACCAACCTGATCTCCTTCTATGACCAGGTGACTGCCTGGTGGATGTGGGGAAGGCCGTGGATGTAGTCTACCTGGACTTCAGCAAGGCTTTTGACACCGTTACCCACAGCAAACTCCTGGCCAAGCTGGCAGCTTGTGCCTTGGACAGCAGCACTCTGTGCTGGATTAGGAAGTGGTTGGAGGGCTGAGCCCAGAGAGTGGTAACGAATGGTGCCACATCCAGCTGGCAGCCAGTCACTTGTGGTGACCCCCAGGGATCAGTGCTGGGCCCCATCCTGTTCAACATCTGGACAAGGGGATTGAGTCAGTCGTCAGTAAATTTGCAGACAACACCAAGTTGGTAGCAGATGTTGATCTGCTAGAGGGTAGAAGGGCTCTGCAGAGGGACCTTGACCATCTGGACAGATGGGCAGAGTCCAACATGATGTAATTTAACAAGTCCAAGTGCTGGGGGCTGCACTTTGGCCACAACAAGCCCATGTAGTGCCACAGGCTGGGGTTGGAGTGGCTGGAGAGCTGCCAAACAGAAAGGAACCTGGGGGTACTGGTTGACAGCCAGATGAACACAAGCCAGCAGTGTGCCCAGGTGGTCAAGAAGGCCAATGGCATCTGGCCTGCATCAAGAATAGTGTGGCCATCAGGAGCAGGGAAGTAATTCTGCCCCTGTACTCAGCACTGGTTAGGCCACACTGTGTCCAGTTCCGGGCCCCTCAGTTCAAGAAGGACATCGAGACACTTGAATGTGCCCAGGAAAGGCAGCGGGGTTGATGAGAGGCCTTGAGTACAAGCCCTATGAGGAGAGGCTGAGGGAGGTGGGATTGTTTAGCCTGGAGGAGGCCCAGAGGAGACCTCATTGCTGTCTACAACTACCTGAAGGGAGGTTGTAGCCAGGAGGGGGTTGGTCTCTTCTCCCAGGCAATCAGCACCAGAAAAAGAGGACATAGTCTCAAGCTGTGCCAGGGGAAGTTTAGGCTGGAGGTGAGGAGGAAGTTCTTCACAGAGAGAGTCGTTGGCCATTGGAATATGCTGCCCAGGGAGGTGGTGGAGTCACCATCCTTGGAGTTGTTTAAGAGGGGATTGGACATGGCACTTGGTACCATGATTTAGTAGTCATGAGGTCTGTGGTGACAGGTTGGACTTGATGATCCTTGAGGTCTTTTCCAACCTTATTGATTCCATGACAATGTGCCCTTGTGGCCAAGAGAGCAAATGGTATCCTGGGGTGCATCAAGAAAAGTGTGTCCAGCAGGTCTAGGGAATTTCTTCTCCTCCTGTAGTGTGCCAGGGTGAGACCACTCCCAGAATACTGTGTCCAGTTTTGGCTTCCCCTTTTCAAGAGAGACAGAGAACTGCTGGATAGAATCCCAAGAGAGAGCCATGAGAATGATTAGGGGACGTGAGCATCTCCCTTATGAAGAGAGACTGAGATCCCTGGGGCTGTTTAGTCTTGAGAAGACTGAGAGGGGATCTCATCAATGTATAAGTATCTGAGGAGAGGGTATCAGGTGGAGAGGGCCAATCTCTTTTCAGTGGTGCACAGTAATAAGACAAGAAACAACGGGTTTAAGCTTGAACGTAGAAGATTTCACCTCAATGTGAGGAGAAACTTCTTTACATTGAGAGTGCCAGAGCCCTGGAACAAGCTGCCCAGAGAGATTGTGGAGTCTCCTTCTCTGGAGACTTTCAAAACCAACCTGGATGAATTCCTGTGCAGACTACCCTAACTGATCCTTCTTTGGCAGGGGGGTTGGACCTGATGATCTCTTGAGGTCCCTTTTCCAACCTCTAATATACTGTGATATTTTCGTTAGATGTCTACCTCGGGCATATTTATTTTCCGCAAACATAGAGAAATAACTCTAATTTGTTTAATTTTATAGTAAGTTGAATGATCTTTTTCTGAAGTATTAGCTTGTATGCTTGATCTATATTACTTAGTCTGTTTTGATTTTTTTCTTACTTATTTTTAAAAATCCGTTCTCAGCATGATATTACTTGTGGTTTCTGCTGCATTGCAGTAACTTAAAGCTGAGAGGACTTTTTTATATGGCCTTTATTTTATATTAAAATTCCGTTGGTTTTTTTTTTTTTTTTTGCAAATCATTGCATAACCAATGACTATCCAAAGAGTGAATTCTTACTATATGGTTTAGGGCCTGGATAGCTTTTACAGAAGTTATACAAAGACAGAAAATGATCAAGGTAGAATGATGTAGTGACAAAACTAACAACATTGTAGAAGTTCAGCTTTGATAATCAGCCCCTTGAAGTATTCAGTGAAAGAAGAAGCTAGGTCAGTGTGCTAGCAGCACTGGTGGAGGACATAGAAAATTCTAAAGTGAGGAGTCTATAGGACAGAAACATTTTCCTTTATATTTATCTGAAAACTGCAGAAAGCTATTTGCTTTCTTTCCATGTTCAAAATGTTTTCTGCTCAGTTTGCTTCTAATGGTATATTCAGCATTGCCATTTCTCTCAGTAAGCTTTAGAATCTTGTAGTTAAGTAAACCTACCTGAGGTGTTTTAATAGCTGGAGTGTGTGCAAGATGTGGCCAAATAATTTTAAGTAGTCTTCTAATTTATTGAGTTTGATGTGAAAAATATCCTTCATTTGAGTAACTGTTTCTTCATTTGTGCTTACCCAATTCTGAGATGAAGTGCAGGTCATTTTGAAATGGTGTATGTCCAGCTTTTAGTAGGATAATTTAGGTATTTGCTGGAAACAGAACAACTAACCTGTTTTTATAATAACTGCAGTTTCTTAGTGTCACCTGTTGACTTGACAGCAACGTCAGCATTAGGTGTTACTGAGGTTTTGTGTGACTGTGCTTCCTGTGCTGCTTATGAGTCATTTGGTTTATTAATAAATGTGACATCTTTGAGATACACCAAAGTCTGGGCATGGGAGAAGATTAATGACAACAGTGAGCTGTGTCATTCTGGAAATATCTCCACAGCAGACATTCAAGTTGCAACTGTATTTGTTTCAGAATAATATTATATTGTATGTGTGTGATTTCTGTGCCCCCCACTCCCCCCAAAGACTTTTCTTGATCTAACACATGAAGTGTTTAAAACAAACCTTAAAACATTCATTTATTAGAAGGCCTTCTATATTAAAGCCTATTCTTCCTGTCTAAATTGACAAATTAATAAAACTTTGCTTACAAGTAATAGAGTTTTGTAGAAATAAGGTAGAAATACATAAAGGAAAGAGTTCTCAGGCAATAATTCTGTTGAGTAAGTGGAAGGTTTTGTTACTGTTTTTTTAATGTGCTTAAACAGCTTATGCAGCAATTCTCTAATGGTGTGCAGAAAATTTGTATGGATTAGTCTGTTGTTTCAGTCTTGTTACTTCAACTTGTAACTGTATTACAAGAGGCTTTTATTCATCAACAACTGGAGCATTAGACCTCATTAGGTCTCTTCATAAGGAAGAAACAGACACTTATGTCTACAGCATCTAATTGTTGCATAGTTTCTCATGGGTCACTTGAATGAGAGCTCTTTTATTTCCTTTCATCTTACTGCTTGGGTTGTATAAAAACCTGGAGTCTTATGTTCTGGCTTGTAGCTTTGGATTACTCTTCTGAAGGTTTCTTGAGGCGTTGTTTTGCTTCTTTGGATTTTTTTTACCTTTCATTAGACTCCATTTGGAAGAATGCTTTGAATGCCCATTTCTGATCTCCCTCTGCCCTTTCAGAAGGGGAAATTGCAGTGTAAATTCACTAAATGTGTAGTTCCTGCAGCAAATACAGTTCTTTGAAAGTGCATACCAGAGGAGTATCAAACATAGGTTGGCAGGCACTCAGTGCACTGATATGTAAGAGATAAGATTAAGCATTGTATCTTCAAGAAAAAAGTCTTTAAATTGAGGATAAAATCTAAGGGTATTTGGTCAATTCAACATGCACAAGCCATTGTTCATCCATGATGATATAGGTTGGGCTAGCATGGAAAGGTATCCGACACCAAAAGTAGAGCATTAGGTTGCATTCAGGTAGAAAATGTGTTCCCTTTTAATGTAGCAGCAGAGAATCCTGAGGGAGCTGGATATTCTGCTTTGAAAGCTGAAGTTAATGTCTGAAGTTAAAAAACACCCCAAGCAACTGAAAAAAGACTCCCAGTCCAACTCCCCTGCAAAAACTCACCACCACCAAAAAAAGCCTGTAAAGCCTTATATAATCTAGGGAAAATGGGTAAAATCTTGTGTGATGGAGAAGCTGCATAGGTGGTGCTTTCAAGACTAGAGTCTAGACTCGATGAACACACAGGATGACTGCTCTTTCTTGTTGATTAATACTGCCTTCTACATGCTTTAGTAACAGCCTGAAATGCTCATTTGAATAATCTACAGATAAAGGTGTCCTATTTTATCACAAAATTAAAAGCAACTAAAATAAATCTGGAAGGCAACTACTATCTCTTGCAATATTCTTGTTTCTTAGAACTTTACAGTGGGAAGGCCAAGACAGCTTTGTATTTCACTTTAGAAGCAAACCAAGATGCTCTTTTACTTTAGCCCAAGCAGAGAGGTGAATCAAGAATCAACTCAAGGAGCAAAATGGCTCCTGGAAAAAATCTGGTAAGACTGCTGTTACACGGTGGGAAGGCCCCCGTTTCTTGCTTTGCCTGGGACGGAACTGCCTATTTATGTGAGTGTTGTGGTTTGAGCCTTAACTGGAATTTAAGAGTTCAGATGGTGGCAAGACTGAGAACTCCTCCCCAGCTCCCCCTTCCTTTTTCCTGATGGGGGAGGGGGGGCAGGGGGGAAGGGAAAGAATAAGGGGGGGAAAGGGGGTAAGGAAAAAGGGGAGGAGGTATATCTTCCGAGAGATAATTTGGAGTCAGTTTGGTAGTAGAGAAGTAAATTTTTTTTTCTTTAACAATATATATATAAAACAATAACAGGAAGGGTTCACAAGGGTAAGGAACAAGGATGAATAGGAAAATATACAAACCCACGTTCAGATGGCCTTATGTTTCCCCTGATGCATGTGGATTGCAGTCCTTTGGAGAAACATGAATGTGGCAGGGAGAAGACCAGGCCTGACCTCGTGGCAGAACCACGAAGCCAGCAGTGTCTCTTGGTCCTTTTGCACAGGCGAGGCAGGAGCAAAAGAGAGAAAATGGTTGCCATGCCCTCCCCTTTATAGTCTTGTTGGACAGGAAGGGGGAGTGGAACAGACTTAGACCTGGGAGGACCCCTCCAGAAGGCTGGGGCAAAGGAACCAAGTCCACCTGGGCTCTCACAACCCTCCCCCTCCCAGGATGGGTGCAACCCAGCACAGTGAGATATTCTGACCTGGAATTCTGACTCACTTTGTCTTTTGTTTGGTGTCTGTGCTGTTTTACTAATTTCTGATAACTGTCAGATACTATCCAAGTAGGAAAAAGAACTTCTTTAGTCAATTGTTGTTCTTACAGTCAATCTGCTTATCTGTAAGGAGGTATGTAAGAGCAGCAGTTAAAATCTTTTAGCAGAAGTGTGGTTTTAATCTTGAAATCTCCTAAGCTAATTGAATTTTACTGATTTTAAATTTTTTTCCTCTTCCCTTTTCTTTCCTTTTTTTCCTTTTATTTCCTTTTTTTTTTTCCCTCTTCTCTGCAACCATAAGGGAGTCATATTTCCCTGGAAACAGAAAGATATCTGCTAGAATGATATGAATCAGTCACTTGTGAGTCATGCAAGAGCACCTTAAGTTGATACTTCATAGATGACTGTGCAAAAGTGTGATATGGGCAGGACTTCAGTTCATCTATATTTTGCTTAGCTCTGCAGTGATTCTCAACTTAGTTCAATTTGTATTTGCCATAGAGTATGAGTGACTAAAATAAGATGCAGTGTTTTCCGTAATAGATAGTAATGTCTAGCTGAAGGGTATTAATGAGAAATGCCAAAACTTTACCAAAATCTTTATTCCATGAAATAGTTCTTTTAAAAACTGTTATGGACCCAGTAGAGGCACTGTCTGGGAGTATCATTTAACTTAATGCTGCCACTAAAACAGGAAGGTGATTTTTTTTCAGTCCACCTTCTTGAGTAATAATACAGGTCTTTTCTTGGGTATAATCTTTTTTTCATCAATGCAAGCTACTTGTAATACTTTTCTGTGTGGTATCTCGGCATCTTTATTCTGTATGGGCTACTTGCTCCCTGGATATGATGTTCTGAGAGTAATTTTAACTGTAATGCAAAATATGAAATTTATATGATGAATTTGATACAAAGAGATGCCTCTCCAAAGTGGGACTGTTATTCTACCTGTTCCAGAATGAGCTTAACTCTTGCTTTAACAAGGAAAGTCAGTGAAATGGGAGTATTTTAGTTGTAACATGAATATGAAAAGTTACATGATATGTAGCATACTTGTCTGTCTTATGCTTTGTCTCATTTCCCCCCCCTTTTTTCTTTTCTCCTCTCTCTACTAGAGAATGTACTCCTATTGGTTGGACTGCAAGTATTGCCATAGGAGGAATGAGTCTTCCCGACTTTCTTCTGCCTTTTTCTATTTCATTGAAGCATAGCGTGTATGGCGGGAAATTGCCAGATAAAATTGCATGCTGTATTCCATCTGCTATCAGTTGGCTGAGCCTTTCTCTTGAACTTGTGAATGTATTCTTCCAGGACATTTACAAAACTTGGCAGCATTAAGATAGGTATAGCACTGAATCATCCACTGACATGTGAAATGTTATGCCTTTATACAGCTGCAAGGCAGACTGCCAAGTGTGGAAGGCAGAGCCAGATATCTCTTACTAATACAGATGAAAGCAAGAAGTATTGGCTTTTAATGGCACTTATTGTTCTGCTAAAGTGGGTCCATATTTTCATATGAGCTACAGCTTTAAAAACTAAACCCAAACCCGAACACTCCCCCCACCCTTAGAAAAAGAAAACCTCACAACACCTCCATAATTTTTGAAAATTATTTATTAAGAGATGCTGTGAGTTACCAGGGAATTTAAAGAGCCACAAAGGACTAGAGAACAGTTGTAGGGTTTTAGTAAATGATGTTGCCAAATCCTTTTGTTTTCACATATACAGGGGATGTAAAAGTCTGTTTATTCTCTCATTCTGTGGTTATTCTCTCCTTCCTCTAGCTGTTACAGGTTAAGCAACATTTCTTCTCCTACAACAGCTAATGATGTAACTGGTAGATTTAGTCAGTGCTGATCTTGGCCACACAACAGTGATCTTGATGAGGATTGTAAGTGGGACTTGGAGCAAGCAAGTGCCATTAAACCAAACTGCCCAGGTTTTGGCTTGTTTCTACAGTGAGGCTGCATAGTTATTTCTTCTGTCGGAGTTCAGAGGAAATTCTCATATGCTGCCTGTTGCCTTGCAGGATGACAGGATGTTAGGAGTTGGAAGGGACCTCTGAAGATCTTTGAGTTCAACCCCACTGCCACAGCAGATTGGTTTTGAAAGTTTCCAGAGGAGGCTCCACAACCTCTCTGGGGATCCTGTTCTAGTGCTCTGTGACCCTTACAGTAAAGAAGTTCTGCCCCTTGTTCTATCACAGGGAACAAGTGAGAAGAGGATGTCCCTTCTGTCTTGACACCCAGCCCTCATATCTTTATGTACATTTACTAGATCCCCTCTCAGTCTTTTCTTCTCCAGACTAAAAAGCACCAGGCCTTTCCTCATAAGGTAGTGTTCCAGATCCATAATCATCCTTGTAGCTCTCTGTTGGAACTCTCTCAAGCGATCCCTGTCCCTCTTGAATGGGCAGCCCAGAACTGGATACAATACGATACAATACAATACAATACAATACAATACACCAGGTTGAAAGAGACCTTCAAGATCATTGGGTCCAACCCATCAACCAATCCAACCCACCTAAACAACTAAACCATGCAGCCAAGCACCCCATCAAGTCTCCTTCTGAACACCTCCAATGAAGATGACTCCACCACCTCCACGGGTAGCCGATTCCAATGGGCAATCACTCTCTCTGTATAGAACTTCTTCCTAACATCCAGCCTAAACCTGCCCTGGCGCAGCCTGAGACTGTGTCCTCTTGTTGTGGTACTGGCTGCCTGGGAGAAGAGACCAACCTCTGCCTGTCTACAACCTCCCTTCAGGTAGTTGTAGAGAGCAAGAAGGTCACCCCTGAGTCTTCTCTTCTCCAGGCTAAGCAACCCCAGCTCCGTCAGCCTTTCCCTCATAGTGCTTGTGTTCCAAACCCCTCACCAACTTTGTTACCCTTCTCTGGACACGTTCCAGCAAGACAACATCCTTCCTAAACTGAGGGGCCCAGAACTGGACACAGGACTCAAGGTGTGGCCTAACCAGTGCAGTGTACAGGGGCAGAATGACCTCCTCCTGCTGGCCACACTGTTCCTGATGCAGGCCAGGATGCTATTGGCCTTCTTGGCAGCCTGGGCACACTGCAGGCTCCTGTTCAGCCTGCCAGCAACCAGTACCCCCAGGTCCCTCTCTGCCTGGCCACTCTCCGGCCACTCTGACCCCAGCCTGTAGCACTGCATGGGGTTGTTGTGGCCAGTGTGCAGAAGCCGGCACTTGGATGTGTTCATTCTCATGTCGTTGGATTCTGCCCATCTGTCCAGCCTGTCGAGGTCCCTCTGCAAAGCCTCTCTGCCCTCCAGCAGATCAACTACTGCCCCCAGCTTGGTGTCATCCGCAAATTTACTGATGCAGTATTCCAGGTGGGGCCTCACTAGGGCAGAGTAGAGGGGGAGGAGAACCTCCCTTGATCTGATGGACACACTCTTCTTAATGCCCCCCCAGGATACCATTTGCTACCTTGGGCACAAGGGCAGAATGCTGACCCATGGATAACTTGTTGCAATCGCTTACTCTTCATTATGTGGCATTGAGAGCATTAGAAAAGCAAGCTTTTGGGGTGAAAAAGAAATAAGGTGATGTATGTGGGGAGTTTGTCTTTTGGGCAGCAGATTTGCCCATACACTTGGGTATGCTGGGAATACTGAAAATGTTTGTGTGTTTTTTTGTTGTTTTTTTTTTTTTTAACATAGCTAATTCCTTAAGGGCATATGATACAAGAAGTGAGCCTATCATCTGGCTATTGGAAGTAATATTAGAAGTACCTCTTACTAAAAGTTGCATGGGAAGTCCTTCAAGCCAGTGGTTTGTAAAGAGATGAAATGCATTGTTTCCATAATAGTCTGAGTTATTTTGCAGGTAGGTCTCTATTTAGGTAGTAATTTTGTGCAATTTTGGGAGCCATGCTAAAAATTCAGACAAGTAGTGACATTCATCTTGTACATGCATTGTTCTCCTGGTTTCTTTGTTGACCCTTATTCAGTTAACTGCCCTGTGCAACAAATTTAGCAATAGTTTTTTAAAATTATTTTTTAAATCCCAATTAAATGGCTGAAAAGCACATGCCATGTAACAAGATGATATGCTTTCAGCATGTCTTAGCATCCTGGTTTTCATTTTTTGCCTTTTCAACTGTAGGTAAAATTTTGAAATATATCTCTTTATTAAAGTAGCTTCCCTCTTTTGTCTGTCCTGTGCTGGATAAGCACTATCTCATCAGTTGTTTGTTGATTTTTTTTTCTTATCCTGACCTTTTTTTAATTGTGAATTAAATATTGAGGTACTCTCTCAGACCTCAGCAGAAAATACGTGTTGGAAATGCACATTGATGTAGCAGTTAGGTCTGTTTCATGCAGGATATAGCTCTGGAGGTACTGCTTCATGCTTTTGTTGTAAAAAGAAAAGAACTCTTCTAATTGTGTATGTGTGTTAGTGAAATGCAAGCTAGAACACATTTGCCATTTGGTAAGAAAAAGTAGCTTCTGTGTGGCACTTGGTGCCATGGTTTAGTCATGAGGTCTGCGGTGACAGGTTGGACTTGATGATCTTTGAGGTCTCTTCCAACCTGGGTGATTCTGTGTCTTTAAACTGATGTTATAAAAATATTTGCTTTCTTTTTTCCCTCATCGTGTTTTGAGAAGAATAAGGAGAATCATGGAGCAGAAACACACATACTGAATTAATGTAATCCAGATGGATACAAGAGAAGTACCTGACCAGGATAAAGTAGTGTTGTAGTTAAAAGTAGAATCCTTTGTTAAATTAAGCATACATACAATATTTAAAATCTGTTAGTGTGAGTGTTTGTGAGTGCCTTGTGCATAATAAGGTTATGCATTCTGGTGGCAGTTAACTCTAATTGCAGTCCATCTCAATGTAAATTCCTGTTTGGCAGCTGCATCCTCAAGTAATGGTGTAATTTAGTCTAGCGTTCTGTCTTGTACTTCCGTTTTCTGAAAACAAAAGAGGCTGTTGCAAAATAAAAGTAAAGCGTAACTAAATGTTCTTGAACTATTGTCTACCTTGATGTACACAGGAAGATCTGTTTTTATAAATTTGACTAAACTGCTGGTTCCCTTCTTAACTCTTAAAGAAGCTTTACCCAGTATTGTTTTCCAGAGTTCAGTGTCTATATATTAGAAAGACTGTTTAAAAAGTAATGCATTGAACTTGGTTTCCCTAGAGAAGACAGAAGCATAGTAAATCATTATTGTCTCAACTAAGAGCCAATTTATACTTTTTTTTCAATGCACTTATTATAAATGTGCTTGCATTGTGGATGGGATGGCAATCAATTGGTCAGATTCAATTTCATCATTGCAGTAAACTGATACAACAGCATCTTAGGCAGTTATGAGAGCAGAGAGAAGGAAAAGAAAGGGATATTAACATCTTACGTTGGGTTTGAAGGGTAAGAAACCTGTGCCTGAAGTTGTACCTTCTTAAAAATACTAGCATAAAAGAGGATATGTGTGTCTCCACAACTCGATGTGCTTACTGCAGGTTAAGGTGACTTTCTCTTCTATTAGAAAATAGACAAAAATCCATGTCAAGTTAAATTTAGGATGTCGGTTTTATTGAAATGAGGTAATT